>CAIGRF010167371.1:0-10059 GCA_903798235.1 Fraxinus ornus
CATTCGAG
This sequence comes from Fraxinus ornus, assembly GCA_903798235.1. Taxonomy (NCBI): domain Eukaryota; kingdom Viridiplantae; phylum Streptophyta; class Magnoliopsida; order Lamiales; family Oleaceae; genus Fraxinus; species Fraxinus ornus. The sequence continues at coordinate 9 of CAIGRF010167371.1, forward strand.
AGAAGGGAAATAAATTCGACGCATATAAATCATCATAGGGTCCGATAGGGGATAGAAATATACCGCTATGTCTTATGTAAATCTTTAAGTGTTCATAAAAATTCATGCATTCTTGTATGTTTGCATCCATCATAGAAATATAGTTGGGTCATATATAAGAATGTGTTTGACATTACTCGAGAGAGATTGTTGAATAATTTAGGAATATTGATTTGTCAATATTGCAATCGTGTGTCAATGTGTAAAATTAGGGTTAAAGAGAATATTACTTAGGGATTCACGATCATAGTACATTCATCACATATTAGAAAACACCTCAAATTATATTCATATCCAATTTGCATTTAATTAACTATTTCATTCAAACTTGCATATTTATCATTGATTCACTTATAATTTCATCACCACAAACACTTTCCTTTATTTATTTCGATTAAGGTCAAGATAATTAGAATTAGGATTAATCAATCTCTATGGGAACGATACTTGGACTCAAAATCCATTTTACTACTTATTAACGAACCGTACACTTGCGGTGGTTTTAAAACGAACAAATACATTTTCGTGAACAGACATGTAACCGAATTTGCACAGGATTTTTGTATAGTAGCATTCAAGGAGTTGTTATGATGATTAGGATGAAAAATGATCTTCTTATTGCATTATTCATTCTTAAATTGCTGCAATGTCTATTATTTCCTGATTAACAATAGCGAGTTAATGAAATGCTAACTAAATTTACCCTACTTACTCAGAACAAAAACAGGTTACCTACTACTCACTCATTTATTCAAATGTTTACGTATTCATCACTCCTTTCAAATCCGTTACCCATAATTGACGGAAAACACATGTAGAGACAGAAAGTTGATGTGGCACATTTACACTATTAATTTGTCCACTTGTATTAAAAATAAAATAAAAAACCCCTAAATTAAAAACCAAAAATCGCCCAAATCAAAACCCCCATTTGTGTGAAGATAAACCTAACCGATACCCAAATCATTCACAAGTTCAGGCTTCAAAATTGACATCTCTAGAACCTAAGATCCATAGGTACAGCCCACTCTCTTCCTTTCTTACTATTCTTTAATAGTGCAATCTCCAGTTAGAACAAAGAGTAGATTCAAAGACCCTATCTAAATCTTTCCTTGTTCCTGCAGTATCATGTACCTCTCTGGTTATCAATCTCCTCTCTTTGATTTGAACGATTTTTTGTTTTTAATTTGGGGTTTTGATTTTATTTTTAACCCAAGTAGACAAATTAATGGTGTAAATGAACCACATCAACTTTCCAATCTGTTTGTTAATTGTGGGTAACGAATTTCAAATGAGCGATTGATGGATAAATATTTGAATAAATGAGTGAGTAGCGTAAACTTTTTTAATTAAGTGAACAAGTAGTAATCTAAGATAAAGTTCTACGTGTAATATGCTCATACAACAGCTGCATACAAATCTCCCTTAAAAAGCTTGATTAGAGATCGTGAATGAGTAAACATCAGAAACAAACTCACAATGAAAATCGTCGCTATCTTATGAATTCGTGGACAAGTTAACTTTGAAATTGAAGGTATATTGATATTGAATTGAATTGGACACAACTAAAATAAAAAGTTAAAATCTTGTTCAAACATATATTGAGTTAAAATAAAACGAAATATAAAGGAACTTTTACTTTATTCAATCATATGTAATAGTCTAGGGAAAACAAAGGAAAAAAGAAAAAAGAAAGCATTATTAATTGGCCAATTGACCGCACAAATTAGAATAATTACAACGAAGGAAATTACTTGACCAACATAAATTTAGCCTCCATTTGGATACAATTTATAAACTATTCAGTCAAAATTTGATTTCAACCTCACATTCATAACTATTACTCATTATTATTCACATTTCGTGCCATCCACTAATGTTCCTCTGATTTATAAACTTGCGAAACAGAAGCTTAGTTCTTGACTTTCCTACAATTTAGTATTACAACCCAATCAATCACAAAAAAGAAACAAAACTAGGTATTACAATATAACCAAGATAACAATATGTTCCCAAATGGAAGATAATGTTGGGCTTAAAACCTATAACTGGTAGGAATTCTGACAGCTCCTTGAATTGAACTGCCTCGCTTTCGTCTGAAGTATATAAACGAACCACTACTGATCAGCAGAACCATCATCATTGCCTACAAAGCATGGTTTAAAACATGAAGTTAAAACAGAAATACAGAGTATTTAATCAGTGAACTCATGATAGGTTGTTTTGTGATGATGTTACCAACAAAAAGTAAACTAGAACTAGTCGATTCAGTACAGCTCTCAAGTGCAAGGTGATAGTATGGGTTATCCAATTCTTGCAGTCAGCATACAAAACACTAAGCATACATCGAATTATTAAACCATAAAAGGCACTAAGTGTAAAATTAGAGTAGGAACTACTATATAGATAGCATTAGGGTGGATAGTATCTTCATTTTTTTATTTAGAAGAATCTTACATGCACTATCTTTCTTAAGCTAACTAGATAATTAAATACAGAGTGAGGAGGTAGGTTCGAGCCGTATAGAAAAGATAGTGAACATAACATCATTTTGAACGAAAAACTCAATAAATATTATCAACCTTAATCCACTCTAATACTCTCTATCTAGTACCATCTCTAATTTTATTCATAATTTCTTGAACGATTTAATCCAGTGTACCAAATGTAACCTAAAAGTATTGACTAAGACTTATACGCATTACATGCAGCAAGGGAGTAATGTATAATAGAGTAGAGTGATTTACATAATATTGATCGAAAACTAGAACATGTTGCTAATCATGATAACCTACTAATTAAATATTTGAGAGTGTATTTTCTATTGATTGTTTACAAGGAAATTTGCATTTTGCGTGCAGTGTCATAGAGTACAAAAGGTATTTTGTTTATAAATTATTTAACATAAAAAGGACCATGCGTGTATTTATTCTTTACCATACTAGAAGTAATTTTTCACAATTCAAGTAAATTAGCTATGCTGCAATACAATAACATAAAACTGTGTAAATACTTTAAAACATAATGAAAAGGGTACAAGATAAAAGGAGAAACTAGATATTTGAGTGTATAAGCCTGATTTATGTTATTTATCTAAAAACTTATAGCCTCCTATAAACTACTTATGACTATTTAGTGCAGCAACTTCATTGCCTATGGTAATACATGGAAATATAAAATAATCAATGGGCTTTAAGAATAACAATAACCTTCACAACGCCAAGCTTTCCTTCCAAAAGAGACTCTAATCCCTATTCTTTGGGCGACTTGACCCCCACCATTGACCCAATCTTGCATCCCCCTTTCCCACTAACTGCACCCTATTTTGTATGGCTTCTTTCCCCTCTCCACTCTTCCCATGTGCACAAATTTCTCCTCAGTTTCATTTTGTCTTTTTCCAATTTTACAATCCTTCGTGCTCCACCTCCCTTCATTTGCATCACGACATACACCCCCCTTTGTGCACCACCATCCCCACTAATCATAGTTTAAAGTTTCATCTCCATACAAAGTTAATAAAAATAATAAATTAATTGTTTAAGCATATTTTATCAATTTCAAAATAAAAATAAAAACTATATTGACCCCCACCATTGACCCAATCTTGCATCCCCCTTTCCCACTAACTGCACCCTATTTTGTATGGCTTCTTTCCCCTCTCCACTCTTCCCATGTGCACAAATTTCTCCTCAGTTTCATTTTGTCTTTTTCCAATTTTACAATCCTTCGTGCTCCACCTCCCTTCATTTGCATCACGACATACACCCCCCTTTGTGCACCACCATCCCCACTAATCATAGTTTAAAGTTTCATCTCCATACAAAGTTAATAAAAATAATAAATTAATTGTTTAAGCATATTTTATCAATTTCAAAATAAAAATAAAAACTATATTGACCCCCACCATTGACCCAATCTTGCATCCCCCTTTCCCACTAACTGCACCCTATTTTGTATGGCTTCTTTCCCCTCTCCACTCTTCCCATGTGCACAAATTTCTCCTCAGTTNCTCCTAATAAAATAATTTTGCACAGAAACCAAAATTTTTTTCCATACTTTTTAACCACACATTTTTAAAATAAAAAAAAATCACTTTTTACAAAATCAATTCTCAAAAAATAAGGCTCCATAGATGCATATCTATTTTTTGTAGAATAATGTACTTGTACAAAATAAAGTTGTATAATGGTTTACATATAGATGCTATGTCAAAAAGAGAGTAATTTTTTTTTTGGGTTGATGAAATTTAGACATAATCATATCTCACGACATCATGTGTATATAAATCACTACATGTAGCACAACCGTTTTTTGTAAGTTAATTCATAATACTCATACATGAATGTTATTGCTTGTTTGGGAGGGTTTAAATTAAAATTTAAGCAACGAGTCCCACAAAATGTGTGTATAAAAAGTGGGTAATAAGGTGTGGGCATAGAATGTGTTGATAAAAAGTGTGTTGGACAAGCTTAGCCTAACATGCTTTTAATTTGAATTTTGAACAATTATTATAGTGTCTAAAGTTAAAAGGGAAGTGCAAATTGCAAACTAATTGAAAATTATAAAAATTCATGAGATTATGTAAATTCATTAAATTAACACACCAAAAAAAGCATATATTGAAAACAATAAGAACAATTTATTTTTTTATCTCTTTGCTATAAAGGAAACTAAACTTTACCACATCATACATTGAAAACAATACTAACAAATCGCTACTTTAAAATACTTAAAAGTTTAGCTATGTATGGAGTGACTAATTTGTCAAATCTAAAGATTAAAAACAAACTTTTAATGATCATAGTTTATTTTATATATACTCCAAAAAGTTATATATATTCCAAATTAATCTTTCTCTGTCTATAATATTTCCTTAACTCTTTAAAGGTTCTATATCATTTCATTTGATCATATTTTTCATTCATGCAAAATACAAATGGTTTATACAAATTAAAGTAGTAAGTTAAATGCAATCAAAGTAGGACTATTAACACAAAATTACCTTCACTTTGTAGGGATATCGCAAGATAGAAAGTGTAATATTAGCATTAAGACACTGCACTTAGATACACTCTGATAAGTATTTTTCCAGTAGATTGTTTGATATTTTGAGTTATAAATGTATGTAAGAAATTACTAATTGTTAAAGACTATTTCCTAAAATAGTATAGTAAATATTGTTACCCTAGAATAGCCCTAATTCCTTTCTATACTTAGTATTTGTGTTTTGTATATATATGTACACAATCATTCTATGAAATAAGAAGAAAGAGAAGTACCGAGTTCTTTCACTAATTAAAGACAATGAAAACTAAGCTTAAATGATCCAACTTTTACTATACAAAGATTAACTTCTTTGGTTAAGATTTTTATGTGCAGTATTTAATTTCATTAACTAAACCATATTTTACCTAAATTTTTTAGTAATATGTCTAAATTTTAACTTGAAGTATTCTTCTGATAAGATTTTCCTCATAGACTGCAATTAATATCATCAAAAGATTAAAATAAACTTTTTTATAAAATAACTTTGAGTTTATAAGAGGATAACATTTGTTCTTATGATTTATCTTTCTTAAAGAGTTTACTTTGGTAATGAAAATTAAAAGCCCTTCGCAACTAATAATATATTTTAGTTTTCCTTTTGTAAAACGCTAGTTTTCTCCCCTCCAATTTTACTCTCAAAACATAGGACTGAAAATATGCAAAATTTAGTACGCACACATGATGTAGAGGAGCTTTGATTGTAACGCGAACTCTTGAAAGTATAAATGAAATTTTATGAAATTTTGACAGGAACAACATGAAATAGGGGATTTTAATAAGAGTCGAACTTATAAAATGACTTGGCTTTTTATAATGCATATACCAAAACGATAGAACAAATGGTTTACTGATTACAAAATCTGAAAAACAACCAATCAGAAATAAAAGAAAATAGGATATCTTTGTCTTTCTGAAAAAGAAGAAAAGCCTTAACTGGTTTAATCTTTTATACAGAGCATAAACTTTCCAATTCAGAAAGTCAATACCAATAGAAAGAATCTGACTGCCAGGCTATCGAATTAAGCAGTAAACATCAGATGAAACAATCCTAATAGCTATTAACTCTTTAATATCCATACTAAAAAACTGATACGTAAAATCTCACGGTAAATAGTTGCCAGCATAGAAACGATGGACTTAATTCAGCACTTATACAGTTCCATACTTAATTGGTAATAATTTAAAGGAAAAGAATGGCACATATCTGTTAAAGATTAAGCACTAATCTCTACTTACAAGTACTTAATCGGTAATAATTTAAAGGAAAAGAATGGCACATATCTGTTAAAGATTAAGCACTAATCTCTATTTACAAGTGCAATAATAAACAAATGAAATTGAAAACTGGGAAAGCAAATACACAAACTTATAGTGGTTCATGAGAACTACATCTACTTGTTCTGGTATATTTTCATTTTAATGGAGAAGAAGAGTAGAACGTTTTCCCACACAAAATCGACCCCCTAACTAATATCAAGAGGAAGAATAGCCTCCATACAGTCAATTACCAATTATCAAGAGGGAGCAGACTCAATATAGGTCAATCCACTAGAGGAAATAATTATACAATATGATTAGGCCATGCAGTCTAACAGTAACAAGAGGAGAATAGTCCAATATCAATCATTTAAGCACTAAGGAGCTGCTCTCACAACAAGGCAAGTGCCAAGTTACCTACTTTTATTAGCCAATGATCGGCAATTTCTGAACATTTAGGTAAGCTGAGAGGAACGATCTACCCAGACAACAATATCAGAACTCAAGGAGAACCAAATCTCACATTAGTAGTAAGTTAAAATGGATTAGACTGATGATAACACAACTAAATATTCAGTCGGACAATTCCCAAATTCTGTGTTATTTTCGTTTAGATCTGGAAATTTCTAGAAACAAGCTGTACAGTTTAAACCATTAGGTAATGGGACCACCAACAATTGATGTACACTAGAGCTATCAAATATCAGAACTTACCTCAAAACCAAGTACCGACAACTTTTCTTCATTTACTGCAGGTATACAGCTTCTGTAAGTGATATAAAAGTTAGAACCACCTTTTGATTTGGATGAATCATCTAGTAGACTTCTTTGTCCTGTTGAAATAGTAAACTGTTCGGTCTCAAGATCAGATCGCCCGTTTTTTAATTTTTGACTTTTTTCTTTTTTAGAACTAGTCCCAATTGGTTGACATTTCAAGCGAATGCGATATCCAGTTTCGCTGCAGCGATATTTTTCATCATTCTACAAAGAAAACAATATAATTTTCAATAAGCACAAAAGGAAAAAAAACCAAAGATTTGAACGCTTAAAATAATGCAAGAGGGAACAAAGGATATGGCTGATAACATAAAGAACTATACTTTCTTCCTTCCTTCCTTTCTTCAAGCTTCTTTTCAGCATATCAATTATCAAAGACGAATTGCATGCCCACAACCCATACCATTCTTAAATAGATTAATTTAGTGGAAACTAAAGGGAGATGTAATCAAACAGTACATATACAATACAAAATTCATATGTTCACCAACTTGTTTTTTTCTTTACAGAAATGGTAGAGTCAAAGTTTTCAGTTCATTTTATGAGTTATGTACGTGGTATAATATTTTATGACCATCAAACAAGGCATTTATCATTTCATTGTAAAGGTTGAGCAACAATTAGGTTCCTTAGGAACAAGACACAAGATCAGATAACATGGAATTATTTTTTGCAGAATTATAGAATCTTAATCTGCGTAATTGCATATTATTATATTGAAATCAGATCAAATTTAAATAATACTCGAATGAATCCTGTACTCAACCTTACCAATTCACAATTTTGTTCAAGAAAAATTTCTAATTGAAACAATAGTGTGCAAGGAATCCAATTTAATCAAAAATACACATTCTTGTAACTACCCCATTAACTTAAATTGATAGGTTCACAAGTGAAATCATTCAAATAGTACCAACCTAACATCTATAAAACAATGAAGTTGGAATCATTAAAATGGGAATGCAAGCATTTACAGAAACGGAAAAGTGCACCATTTCAAATGAGAACAGGGAATACAAGGGCCAGAAGGGGAGAAATTAAAGAAGGCAGAGTTTTTGAGTTGAATTTGAAAACATTATTGCAAAAGTGAAATCACCCTGACCAAAGTTCAATAATATTCATCCGATGAAACCATACTATTTCACTATTTTTTTTTTTCAAAACTCTGCAAGGCGTTCCATTTGATCATAAATACATGATCTTAAAATTACTCGAATAGTATCAATCAAACATCTATAAAACAATAAACTAGAAATCATTAAAACGGGAATTTAATGGCACCTTTTCAGAACGAGAGCAGGGAATGCAAGGGCCAGAAGGTGAACAATCGAATGTGAGATTTCCACCATTTGGCGTCTCTTTAAAACCCATCAGCGTTCTCCGCTTTATTACTCGAATTCCTCTGTAATTTTCGAATAATTTAGTTCCTATAATAGAATTTCTACAGAAAAAATTCATATTGCTATCATATCAAGAAATAATTTGAAGTAATTGAGTAGTGGAGATTCACTTACGAATTGTGTGCTGCAGAGTAATTGGAAAATGCAGATATCGAAACAAAGAAAAAGATAATTAATTGTGACAATTTTGAAAAGGACATGACTTGAATTTTCCCCTCTTCCTTCTTCTATTTGGGTTCCTGTATTGCTAAAGAAAAAACTGTTAGGGTTCTTCGATTTCTAGCAAGACTACTGTGGCAAGGAACAAACCATCCAGTTTTCTCTGTTTATTACTTTATTGCGGGCAAGATCAAAAGTTCAAAGATACTGATTCATTTTGGTCCTACTTTGATAATTTCCCATTTCCTTCTTTAATCATGAAACCACGCTTGTGGGCCCATGAATGGCTCGACCCAAGTCATATAAGCCCAGACTGTGTTTGAGCCTGAATCGACCAGCTGGAATGGAAAGCATGGATCTAACAAACAGCCTCGTGAGATCAAAGTTACTTGTTCTCTATTTAACAAAGGTCATCATCGATATTTACTCACTTTATTATACGAATTTATTGACCCAGTCGAACATAGATCCTATTCAATAGTCATTTCGAGAACAATAAACTGCACTAAGCATTTCAATGCTAGAGATTTGATCATGAGATCAGACGGGGAAAGACTTTTTCAGACACTAAATCTTTATATTCTCGAAATTGAGTTTATATCAAATAGAGTGCGAAACTTTATTGGTCAGTCTAAGACAAATCCCTTTTGATCGAAATACGAGTCATACACTTCTCTATACAAAATACATAACTCATATTGTCTTAATGCGGTCGATTGTCCTTAATCACTTGCTCAATTAAGCACTAAACAATTAAATCGAAATAAATAAACAATATCTATTAATAGACAAATCAATGTGAAAAAACACAGTTAAAGTCCAACACTTTGGAGTTTGGACACATATCCAACAATCTCCACTTACCCTCAAGTGTTTATGACACATCCCGAATTATCATACCTATGATATGAGCCTAAAAACAAGTAGTTGGTAAGCTCTTGATAAATGGATCGGTGAGGTTCTATTCCAAATCAATCTCCAGATAAATTTCCATATGAGCTCAATGAAAACCTTTAAATGAAGCTTTTATTGTATCTTTAACAAATGAGAATGAAGATTAATTATTGAAAGAGTAAAAAGTGAACTAAATGTAACTGATAACTGAACACGACCGATCAAATAGAGAGAAGTCGCATGAACCATCTCAAAAGGGTGTGATGTGAACTGATAAGGGCGTTTTATTCGTTTATTTTGGTTCACAAACATGAATAATTGTCGATAAAAATTCGGAATAGAGCTTAATTTGTGTAAATTGTGTTTGTAGGGCAACAATGAAGATTATGGTGGAAACTAGAGGAAAAATAGAGAAAATGAGCTAAAAAGGAGAAAAAGAAAGTTTAGGGACTAAAATGCAAATAATCAAAAGATGACCC
>CAIGRF010167379.1:14569-26587 GCA_903798235.1 Fraxinus ornus
TATAGATTAAGATTAGAGTTTTCAATATATGGGCTGTAAATATTACTTTGGCCCATTTAATGTCACCACTTGATATAATTGCGCAATAAGTAATAAAATGTTAAATAATTGATTTCAAAGAGCTATTTAAATGAACAATTTTTTTATGTAATATGTAAAATAATTTATTTATTTATTATTTTTATCTTGGATCAACCTTGGTTTGCTCCCAATTTGACCATTTAACTTTTTCAGGTCGATGATCGAGTCGATTTTTAAAATGTTGATATAAACAAGAGAGGAACCCAAGGGAAACGAAGGGTTGAGAATTACATATAAATTCGAAGAAAGGCACCAATTGCCATAATAAGCTTCGAGGTCATGATGTAATGCAGAAACTAGATTTCGGTTTCTGCAAGTGAAGCTTGCTCTAGCGAAGTGTGCAACGGTTAAAAAAAATAAAAAAATAAAAAATTATTGCTCTTCAAATTTTGAATTTATGGTGTGAAATGTTGAGATGCTACCCCTTTTGAATTTATGTGATTGGGGATCCTGTTTGACAGCCTTATTATTATTATTATTTTTGGAAAGAATGAGTTTTTAAATGGTAATTTTTTGCAGAATGTGGTTAAAAAGTGGGTTTACATGAAGAATATTTTATTGTACGAATGTTTGATTGAAAATGAGTACGAAAAAAAAATGAATTTTGAAAGAATGGTTACCAAATAGGGATAAATCTTAAGAACATGTATATGTATCTTCTTCTTCCCCAAGAAATAAAAAATTTCAAAAAATACATGTGTTCAAGTTCATTTCGTGAATTTTTACTTTGGCTTTGTGCAAACTCATTAAAGGCGTATCATATCCGCAAGACCTATTGCTTCTAAAAAGCCGTATTCCTATGCGTTTCAAGCCTCCGAGTTTAAAATTTTCCTATATCTTTGAGTCAAGTTCTTGGTTCGAATCAATGGTTATTATTCGTCAATTTGGTGTCGAAAGTTACTGACTCTACATCCTCCCTCAAGTTTTCAAGTCTCAAAACCTGTAACGTCGGAAGTCCCTAGACATTAATTATATATCTTAGTCACACCTTTCAAAAATATTAAAATAATGAGAATTTATTGAAATAAAAAAATAAATATTATTTTCTGAAATGGATCGACAATATAAACCCTTCCTTGTTGCCGTTCTCAATCATGGACTATTGATTTATAAGCTTAAACTGGGATTCTATATCTAAAAGTATCAAAATTTTACATGCCAAGACTTGTCTAGGATTCTTATATGACCCACAATCTTGTCCGCCTACTATCGGCGCACCAATTGGGATAAACCAAGCCCAAAGTCTAACATGTTGACCTCAAAATCCTATCGAAACCTTGACAACTAGCCAAGTTCTCGATTGCTTGGTCAATTGGCTTCGGATCAACTCAGCTCAGCTCGAAGGCCTAAAATATGAAGATCGATTGCATAGTCAAGTGTTGTGGGCCCATAATTTGTCATGTATAAGTTGTAACCCACTTGAAATAGTGGTGCAACAAGTTTATTGCTTTAAGTATAGGAGCACGTGAAATTGTCTATGTAATATAAGCTTTTGACGCCAAGAAAAGTCAACGCGCATTAAAAGATAAAATAGAAACCAATTAGAAAAGTGAATGAATAAAAAAGATGTAAAAAAATTTGCATAATTTTTAGCCACGTTTTTTAATTTTCCCTCGTGAATATAATTTGAAAGCGTTTTTCGATATATATTTTTGTTGGATGACAATAATGGCCTTCGCCAATGTTGTCAAAATTTTGGAATCAAATTCCATAGTTTAGGGGTTCATACTTCATATAAGCTTTTTCTATTTTTAGTTATTTTAAGGGTATTTTCGTCTTTTGCAATTTTTTAGTGTTATCTCCTGTTTGGTACATATTAAAATTTTCATTTTCATTTTTCTACTCATTTTCAACTGCACATTTTTCAATAAAATATTATTTTTCATCACATCAATAATTTTTCCTTCTTTTTCAACCGCACATTCTTCATCAATCTACTATTTCAGAATACATTCTTCCAAAATAATGTGGCTCAAACACACTCTTATTTGAGCTTATCTCCAGAATTAGGATTTCAATATGCTTAGGATTTGTTTTGAGTTTTTAAAATTATCTCCTGTTTGGTACATATTAAAATTTTCATTTTCATTTTTCTACTCATTTTCAACTGCACATTTTTCAATAAAATAATATTTTTCATCACATCAATAATTTTTCCTTCTTTTTCAACCGCACATTCTTCATCAATCTACTATTTCAGAATACATTCTTCCAAAATAATGTGGCTCAAACACACTCTTATTTGAGCTTATCTCCAGAATTAGGATTTCAATATGCTTAGGATTTGTTTTGAGTTTTTAAATACCTGTCACTATTGTAAAAACATTGCATTCCATTTTTATTAATAAGATATTTTTTTTTTCATTAATTGATGGATTCCAACATTTCTCACATCACTTAGAGCGAAATTTAAGCAAACACTCGTTCGTGTGTTATGAATAAGACCATTTTATTATTTTATTCACGTTTTTGTCTAACACCGATCCATGTTTGACTCTCATTTATTAAAATTCATATTTTTTCAAACTTATTTTCAACCACATATTATATTAGACTCGCAATTTTTATCAACTTTTTAATTACATATTTCATCAATTTGTATCAATTTTTTTTTAAAAAAATAAAATTTAAAGGCATATTTTCTCGTTAATAATTTTAGCCCCTAGGGTTCAAAATCAGAATTTTAGTAAATTTTAATAAAAGTTGATAAAATATGTGATTGAAAAGTTGTTGATCCATAAAATATATGATTAAGATTTATCTTTGACTTGAACTTACATCAAAATTTAGATTTTAATCCGGACTTAACATTTAGACAAAGTGTTTTAACATGTACACATAACATTATTCTTGTAACATAATTGTTCATTGTCACATAAGAATGAGGACCTAGACCACATATTTTTGCCACTGATCTGCCAAATAACCCCTCAACAACACCCCCTTGGTTCTATATAATGCAAAGGCTGATAAGAATAAGAGCACACTAAACTAGAGGTAAATTTTACTGTGTAGAAAATCCCAAAATATGGAGAATCAAACTTCTGATCATGTGATTGTGTTCATGGATCATGAACAAAATTGCAGTAATGGCCAGTCCCTTGAATCCCAGCCAGTTGTTGCTCCTTATACAGTAGCAGAAACCAAGCCACCCCAGCCCCCTACAAGAGTTCAGGCCCTACGCCGTCTGAGTTTCTCAAAACCCAAAGCTCGATTGCTCGAGTTTACACTTCCAGTCAACCAGAAAATCGTAGCTGAATCCAATGAATTCGAACCCTTGAAACAAAACGAAAGTTTTCCAAGTGATAGTGATGAGGAAAGTGACGAAAATGATGAGGAATTTGATGAAGGAGAGGGAGGAACTCTGAAGAAAAAACGCCTGAAGAAGAAATTCAAGATCAATTGGAGGATTTTGATTGAGTGGATATTGTTTTGCATCATATCAACTTGTTTGATTTGTTCCTTAACAATTTCATCTCTCAGGAACCAGCTCAAATGTGGGCTTGAGCTATGGAGATGGTGCCTAATGATTCTTGTTATTTTCAGTGGCCGCCTTGTCTCTGAATGGATAATTCGAATCAGCGCTTTCCTCATCGAAAGAAACTTCATGCTTCGCGAAAAGGTTCTGTACTTTGTCTATGGACTCCGCAAGAGCATCCAGAATTGTGTTTGGTTAGGCCTTGTTCTCCTAGCATGGACTGTTATATTCAGTTACAAGCTCCACAAGAAGAACAAATTATTGCAGAACGTTTTCAAAGCCTTGGTGGCAGTACTCGTAGGTGCAACAATTTGGCTCATCAAAATAGTATTAGTCAAGAGTTTGGCCTCTTCGTTTCATGTCACTGCATATTTTGATCGCATGAAGGAGAGTGTTTTTCATAACTATGTTCTGGACATACTTCTGGGGCCGCCCATGGATGAGGTGACATATGAGGAAGAACACCACAAGGATCTTAAGGTTTCGAAATCCCTCCCAGCAAAGTTGAGGCCAGAATCTCGGGCTTTTTCAAAATCAAAGAGGGTGGGAACAAGGAGGATAGATATTGAGAAGTTGAGGAAGCTGAGCACCCAGAGAACGGCTTCTGCATGGAGTGTAAAGAGGTTGGCAAATTATATCAGGTCATTTGGGCTGTCGACTATTTCTAAAACTGTTGATGAGTTTGGAAGAGCCGAGGCCGAGAATATTACTACTGAATTGGAGGCAAGGAACTGTGCTATGAAGATCTTCAAGAATGTAGCCAAACCAGGTGCCAAGTAAGTGTCTCTCTCTCTCTCACTCACTCAATTTCTTTCTCTTTTGTGTTAATGATAAATATTATTATTGATTTCTCATATTAATCAAGAATTTTTACATATACGTGTAGAGCTGATCAATTTTCGCTTGTCAAAGTAACTAAGAATTGGACTATTAATAGGCTCGAGTTGCTTATTAGAGTCCCTGATCAAACTAGAAGTTGGCAAAGGAGCTTACACCCTTTATGTTATTACGGTGAATTCCTACTAGAGATTTTATAAAAGCCTTTCATATGCTACTGTAGATTGAACCAACTATTTCCCTTTCACATGTCCAAATCCATATTAGGAATTAGGATACTTGGGATTAAGATTCCACAAATGGAGTACATCATTTCATATGGTTAGTGGAAAATGCACTTTGGCTCCTTAGTGGCGTAAATCCTTTGGTTTAGCACGCGGATATAAACTAGTCGCAGGGGGTGTGATCGAGTCTGCAACGAAGAATTGACGTCTGGCCTATTCGTGACCAAAAGTGTTAGTAAATCTTTTCCCAATTCGTTATGTAACCTGTCACAGTCATGATTAGACCACGTGACTGAAATATCACCACATGTTTTAATTAGGACTACCACAGGAGGAAGACCTCAGATAGTGCAGGTCAACATCAGATGCCAACTTCTGCGCATAAACTATAATTTGATGATGAATTTGAGCTGAAAATTGTTACTTCTTATATAGGATAACAACCCTTTCAATTTTAAGGTCCTCTTGTTCCATATGGTGGCCTTCTGTTTGTCTTTGTGTCCCACATTTCTCATTATTAGGCTAGTCTATTATTCAATAACCAATGCTAGTGGAGGCTGCATATGTGATATAAAGCTGCTAGCCGTTGACATAGTAAAATTTGGCCCACACATTACCTTTATAGTTGGAGACACATTGGATGATTCATTTATGGGTTCTAGCTAGATCGTACAGTAAGCTAAACATGACGTTTTGATGAAGATATTTAGCCTTATTGGAATCTCGATTTTGAGTTATGGTAGCAAAAAGAAAGAAAAATTGTAATGCCCATTTAGAGATAGACAAGTGGAGAATGAGTAGATACAATATTTGAGACTCGTTCACTTAAATTCTCAAGTCTAGATAAAATATATCAAGAATTGAACTCGTTCACGTAATTGTACTTTTTATTTAAATCCTAAATACATCTCTTTAGTGTACTTCACCAAAGTTCTATGTTAAACACAGAATACGAACTTTACCGTTTTTTGAAGTTTAAAAATTGTTAAAGACTTGTAATGATGACTACAAACTGTTGTCTAAATGAGTGTAACGGTCAAAAACTTGTTGAACTTTCATTGATCTGGCAATTCCTTTTCTATTAAGCTTGTGTTTGACACCCATTTTGAGAAAAAAATGAATTTTGGAATAGTGATTGATGGACTAATGTGTGGTTGAAAAGTAATGAAACGTTTTATATTTGTGTGTAATATTATTTTATTTGGAGAATGTGTGGTTGAAATAAAGAAAGAAAAAAAAATGAGAATGAGAGTGGATGTCAAACAGAGTCAGCATCTGAATATTTTGAAGGTAAATTTCACCTTCTTATCACTTGTTTAGGTACATTGAAGAAGAAGATCTGATGAGATTCTTGAAAAGAGTTGAAATCCACACAATATTCCCACTTTTTGAAGGTGCATTGGAGACAGGCAAGATCACTAAGTCTGCTTTCAGAAACTGGGTGGCAAGTCTTTCTATTTCCCACTTTCTTTCATTACAATTAACTCCTTATATCAACCATATTTTCTTGAACAGATTAAAATTAATTATGTGTTAATTATAAGTACTTCAGGTTCGTGCTTATCATGAACGAAAATCTCTTGCATATTCCCTGAATGACACAAAGACAGCAGTTCAACAGCTTCACAAACTAGCAAGTGCAGTTGTGAGTGTGATTATTGCGGTGGTATCCGTTTTGGTAATGGGTTTGGCCTCAACAAAAGTAGTAGCTTTCATTATAACACAACTACTACTTCTGGGATTTACTTTCCAAAACATGTGCAAGACTATTTTCGAGTCAATTGTCTTCGTCTTCGTCATGCATCCATTCGACATCGGAGATCGCTGTGTCATTGATGGTGTTCAGGTAACACTTCTCCTAATTAATTTATTGTTTTACCTCGTGAGTTCAAGGTGGGTTGAGCTGTCTAGTAGAGGGGTGGTCCATCGTGGGAAAAGACTGACACATCAGGCTCATAATGTGAGCCACGGGCCCTCGTGGCCATGTCCAGGCCTCGTCTTTCAATAGACGGTCAGCCCGCCTTGAAAAAATGGGTTGCACGGGTCTTTGGATGGGCCGTGCCAACCTGACTCGACTGCACTGCACCCCTAGTTTCACCTTCATCATGTAAAGGGATTTTTTTTCTAAGTCGTGATTGGCGTGACAGGAAAAATAATAAAACAAGCATGCTTGATACGTTGGATTGCACATGATCAAAGAGAAGAAGAATGTTTTAAAATTTGACAGATAATTCTTTTGTGTCGTGTCGAGTCTAATGTACCAAATACGTAAAAAGTGTAAAGTCAATCATAAACATCAGTTGTGTCAAGTGCGATTAACATTGATAGAAATCATCTCATGTAGATGTGTACTATTGATATGCAGCTGATTGTGGAAGAGATGAATATACTGACAACCGTGTTCCTTCGATATGACAACGAGAAAATCTACTACCCTAATGCTATTCTTATTACAAAACCAATCAGCAACTTCTACAGAAGCCCGGAAATGTGCGATGCAATTGATTTCACCATCGATGTCTCCACGTCGATGGAGACAATTATTGCACTCAAGAAAGCCATACAAATGTAAGATTCTTGAACTGAGTTGATGAATTTGTCGTTTTTGGTGATGGATAAAGTTCGATTGATTGAGTTGATCATATGATGCAGGTACATTGAGAGCAGGCCTAACTACTGGAACCCTAAACATTCAGTGATAGTGAAGGAAATTGAGAACGTGGATAAGATGAAAATGGCTGTTTCTGTTCAACACACCATTAACCATCAGAATTACGGTGATAGAAATGCCCGTATAACAGAGCTTCTCCTCGAGTTGAAGAAGATTTTCGAAAGTCTCAACATTAAGTATCATCTTCTCCCTCAAGAGGTTCACCTTACACAATTCAACATGAACAATTCGAGGATGCCATTGCATTCATGAGCCACATGTTTGCTACTGTACGGGCTTAGACATTATAATGACTTATTGTTCTTCTTGTACCGCTTGAGAAAATATGTTTTCAACCAATAAAAGTTTTAACAATAAAATTGAGTTTATTAAACTATTCTTAATTTCATTTAAGTTACTCTGAGTTGTAGAATTTGATCCTGTCGACTGAGATATAAATGATTCCATCAGATGAGGACCAGGAAACGAAACAAGGACTAAAAAGAATTTTCAAAATCATGGTATAGACTATAATAAACTAATGATCAAGGAAAACAGCATATCGGAATGAAATCTCTGTCTGAATACATTGTAACTTAAAAATCCTATAGAGTCGGATAATTTTTGGCTTAGTCGTTTTAGCGTTATGCTGGTGAATTCACTGCTTCGAGTCTCCATTCTGCAAGCCCTGATGCAAAAAATGGAACACAGCTCGATGTCCGGGAGTTCGAGCTTTCCATTACATAGTATCAGAGGTATTGAGTTTGTATTCTATCCCGGTTAGTTTCCCACCAGAGCTTCGCATGCACTTCGCCAAATCTTTCACGGCTGCATCAAATAAGCACATTCATGGACAAGGGTTAGCAGCAAAAAACTTTCATCGAGTTCATTTGTGAAATTTTTACAGGAATGCAGAACTTAATTACCTAAATCTGACACGCCGGAGCTCCCTAGATCCATCAGCCAGTTGTCTAATGGTAATAAAAACCCCAGGTTCATCCTGTTCTATCCATTCTGATTCCATGTCACTTGCATTGCTTACAGAAACTGAAGCCTCGTCTCGGGAGGAAGTAGTCGTTCTTGATGCATCCATAGACGACATTTCACCCTTTGGGCCACCAGCCGTGTAAGCACTCGATCCAGTATTGTAATGTTGATTGGCCGCAACTTGAAGATGGTCAGGAGGTTTGTACCTTGGAGTTGGAGTCCATTCTCTGTTGAATGATGGAGTCATCCGAGGACTTTCCATGGCAGAACCGAGCTTTGAGTAAGTAGAATCTCTCTGAGCAATAGAAGTCGAGAGTTTCGATTAGTTTACATACTGATATGCACAACAAATTAAGCCTCGTTCTCAATAAAAATAAAAATAAAAAGCAACGCAAGAATGTAAATGTAATTTACTCCGTCCTCAGATCTTCCGGGAGTGTTGAGAGCTTGCTGGTTAAATCTCTGAACATTGTAGAGCTCCATTATTCTATCATAATTCTCACCCCACCATCTCTGTGCTTGCCATTTATTGAACATCTCCCGGCTTCACATTTGACATTGACATTAGCATGATATTGAATCAAAATTAACATGGATCCCAATAGAAATTATCAATATATATAGAACAATTCAGATACTGATATATGACGTTTAGAACTTATCAAGGACGATATGTTTTCCATATTTACCTAAAGCGTATCCGTTTAAGGTCGTTCCCACCACCAGGGAGAGACGCAAAAGTTATTTGAACACCAGGCTCCACCTGTGCCATCCACTCTTTTGGTTCATCTTCATCTTGTACAAGCAATAAACCAGACTTCGCCGAAATAGATCCTAGTTGACCAGGTCTCGAGTCCGGTCGAGCAGCATGATGTCCAATGCTCGTAAAGTCCCAAGCTGGAGTAGAACTTGAACTTCCTGGCTGCACAAGAGGGTAAGGAACACCCTCCGAAATAGTATCGAATTCGGGATATGGTCTATGTGCTTTCTTGTAACTGCCATCTCCAGTCCCAGGCTTGCATTGTAAAGCTCCTGAAACCTTCAATGCCATATCCTTGATCTGCTCCACAATGGGAAGACAATGAGAACATGCAACCATCCTTTAAATTTGCGAAATTATACATAAATGTATGAGCATGCTTTACATGAATAACACGAATAGACCGTACAACAGACAAATTTTTTTTTTTTTCTTAATACCATCAAATACTGTAACATCTAACTTAGCAAACAAGTCATATATGCATAATATCGAAAAGGATCAATCTTGTAGTTCCTAAGAGAATACACACAAGGATGTCGATAAGGATTAGGACTATAGATTCCCTTTTCTACTTGTAGAAATTTGTGTGCGCGCGTGCTCGTTGAGATAAAAAAATGTCTATACTAGAAAGTGTCTGTATCTAACTTCCACAGTTCGAAGGATTATTAAAAAATATACGGGAGTGGAAAATTTATGCATCATATCCATCTTTTCTTTGTATCTTATGTAATCATACAAAAATGAGTGACTAATGATGTAGGAAAATTAAAAATCAACACGTTGAACCACTCGATCTAAAAGTTCAACCTTTTAGATAGGACCAAATGTATATCATTACTTCAACTCGTCCCCAGTAGGGGGGATTTATTCTTTCCAATCAAAGCTTAACATGTGCACAATTAATTAAAAGGGTGGCAGTGGCAGTGGCGAGTCTTGAACTCGGCACATTTGAATGTTGTAATATCATGTTGAACCGCTCTATCTAAAAGCCAAATATACATATTTGAATATTTTCATCGATGCAATGTGTTGGGACCAAGATTTTGACACATGATCCAAGATGTAGCATCACTATGTCTCCCCCACAGTTAAGTCCTTGTCTTTGCTAACAGTGTCCCAACTTAGAAGTTCCATTGGTTTTGCAACCATACCTTCTTTACATGTGGTCCTCTCCTCCCCATGAGCAAAAAAAAATCATATTTAGGACCCAAACAATCCTTTAGGGTGCGTTAGGTTTGGTAAGAAAGAGGATAGAAAGAAAATGACAGATGATAATTCTTCATTTTCTATTTTTTGTCAAAAAAAAGAGAAGTTAAAATTGATTGAAAAATATTTTTCATTGCTTGTTTATCGAGAAGGGAATGTACATCATCATAAATGACGCATAAAATTTGCGAGAAATGAAATGTCGACTATTCCATAGACGAAACTCATTATAATTTCTTGTTCCAATATGGGATGTAAACAAAAACAAGGATAATTTGTTTGTTGGTATTGGGAAAATAGGAGGGAGTGTGCTTTTCCATCCCGAAACAAAGGGGAAATTCAAGTTCCTTCTACCACTAAAAAGACCATTTTACCCATTTTTAAATCCTAGTCGAAACAAAAGCCTAATACAAAATCCACCTAGTCCAACCAAACGATAAAAATAAGAATAACATTTATATGGGCCCCACAAAAGGAAACTAAAAATTGGACCCCACCATTGGACATGGGAAAAGCAACAGTAGTATTGATTAGAATAGATACTTTTATTTGTCTTCACGAAGAAAAAAGAAACTGACAGAGAAAGAAAAGAAGCAAAGCAGAAACCTATACCATGCTATACATATATAGATACAGCTGTACGTACGTATAGGTTTTTCAGGGGGTGGGGTAGGGTAAGGGGTTAGAACCTGTGTAGTCAGGCTTTTGACGGCGGGAGTCCCACGCGAGCCTTCATCTTCTCCCTCTTCGTTTGAATCGTTTCTTTGCTTTGAGCACGTAATACACGTCAACATCTTTATCACCTTCTTCTTCAACTGCTGCTACTTCTTTCTTTTTCTTTTTATCTTCTTCTGTGTACGGTGGTGTACCTGCAGAAAAAAAAAATTAACTATCAAGATTCTTCAATAATTTTAAACTCAGCAATCTGGGATAAGAATGAGAAACACAGTATCTGTAGAAATGAATGAATGCAGAGAGTGTCGAGTTTTGAAAGCAGTTTATGAATGCAGATTCAGACAAAAAAACGAAAGAGAAAATCCGTACTGTCTCTGTTCATAACAACTGATGATAGTGACTTACCTAAGATTCCTCTCGACACCTTCTTCAATTCATTTTTCTTTATTTATTTCTTCACAACCTTAGCATAAAAAACTGAAGAACTTTATGCATAATCAATGAGTAAAGAAAAAAAAAGTGATTACACACACGTGGTGACAGATTTTCAGCGAAAATAAGTGATTTTACCTCAATTTCAAAACCCCTTCAAGAATTACTCCGAACCCTTTATAAGAACTGCAGCAAATGCCATTGATTTCTGGGGTATTTTCAAATTCTTTGAATCTTCAAGAAATGTATAAATGATCGGAAAACATGCCCAGAAATGATCAAGTCGAATCTCTATAAGCAGTGAAAATCTATGACTTGGGTGTAGCTGGAATGTTGTGGACAGAATATTCTACGTTGGCGAGGCTCCGGCGACGATCTGGGATTTTTTCGGTTACGGAGGAGATTCAAAATGGAAATTTTCGAAATGTCAGCTGCGGGCTTCACGTTATAATTTATAAAGAAACGCCATGTCCACAGGTGGGGTGGGTTGGGGTGTGAAAACTGTGTATATATGGAAAAATATAGAGGCATAACGCCGTCAAATCTCTCGTCGTTATCTAACGGAAATTATACAATATTATACTGTATTACCTACGCCATTAAAAGAGTTGTACTATATCCTATAGAAGTTGTTCTGAATGCTTCATTAGTTGCACCGTATGCTTACAAAATCTTGGTCTTGAAT
>CAIGRF010167379.1:27069-38183 GCA_903798235.1 Fraxinus ornus
CCAAGAGAAACCAAAATTATAACCCATTTTTGTGTAGTATTGGGTTTATTTTAGTGTGTAGTACCAGTGGAGAGACTCTTTAAAAGAAAATTGTTCATAAAAAATGTTGATGAGGAGATACCGAATAAAATGGATTTTGATGTTGCACAACTTCCCACTAATTCCGGACTAAGGAAGAAGATAATCATCTTGTTAGTATTGTTGCTATGTCATTTTTAGTGTAGTCGTAATATCATTAAATTCATGACCCAAAAGTTCGACCTTGATTAAATATTGCCCGCACTGAACAAAATTCTTGGCTCCGCCCTTGGGCCTAGCTATGCCCATGCTTGGTAATGATTAAAATCTAAATTTTAATTTAAATCAAATCAATAATTAATTTTAACAATATAATTTATAAGACTCATAAATCTTAATCACGTATTTTATTAATTTTTATCAAAATTTCTTAAAATTTGATTTTAATTTTCAAGAAATAGGGGTTAAGTTTAGTTATAACGTAAAAAAGGGGGAAAAATTTGAAAAATGGCTACAAGAATTGTCCAATCAAATATGAATCTGGTTGACCG
Organism: Fraxinus ornus; assembly: GCA_903798235.1. Lineage (NCBI taxonomy): Eukaryota > Viridiplantae > Streptophyta > Magnoliopsida > Lamiales > Oleaceae > Fraxinus > Fraxinus ornus. Next base: position 27,639 of record CAIGRF010167379.1, read on the forward strand.
TTGACCTCACAATTAGTGAATTGAAGTACACAAAAAATCCTAATTGGAATGTAGCAAAGATTTTTCAATCTCAGTCCAAAGTAAGATTCTAATTCTAAACCCTAGTTTCTGACGTCTATTTTTGTCTCATCTAATATTTATACGTGCACAACATATGTTTTAACTGAGTACCGGCTGTGACCGTTCCCTGCTTACAAATTCTTGGGCAGAGATCCTCCAATTTTCACCCTCAGGTGTTACCTGCACTTGTCGGTTGTCAGCACTGCCTTCCTTTGCTGCTTTACCAATTGCTTCCGGGGGGATGCCATGTGTGTGAAAAAAATTGCACAGTTGGTTCCTCACATACTGTCTTAGTAGCAAGTTAGTCCTTAACATTTACGAAGGATAGAGATTGGCTAACTTTCATTATAATTACACAATCGATCTTTATGGACATACCTATATCATTCAAATATTTGTTAAATTATCATGTAATTCTAATAGCAATATATGTATAACTTTGTAGGGGCTATGTATCAATTTAACAGAGATTGAAATAGTTTTTGCATTTGAAAATTGATTGTGTAAGTATGGCGTGATATTGGAGATTAGTTTCCTCATTTTAAAGGTTAGTATCGAACATGCTAGTATAGCAACAAATTGAGTAGCAATAGTGTGTTTATGCATGTTACGCCTCTGAAGTCGAGTTCAACAATATATTTGATACATTCATTTGCACTCGTACAAAATACATGTTTCTCATCTCTCCTCGAGAAACAAGTGAGTTATATCTTTGCAAAATTGTGCTCAATTTCATATGTGGCAATTCATTAGTTGGGGAAAGAATCCGCACAAATCAACTTTTTTGAGGAGGATAGAGAATTTAATTTGGTTAGATAATGTATACATTCTTCTTTTTTGCGATCCATTTGAAATCAGTGACGGGTCAATAAATAAATATATGGCGTGTCTCTGGCTAGTCGACTCAAATATCATAGCATTATATTGCATTTTGTGCCCAAGAGGAATTATTGTTGAGTAGCTTTTAATTTGTATGATGTGTCTCTAGCTTTATTCCTTTGGAGGCTAACCACTCTTTAAGCAAAGAAAAATGCTTGGAATAACGAGACAACTCCACAATATCCCCATACTCGTGCAAGTAAATTTTGTCTCTGTATTTCTCTCTTAAACAAAAGGGTTTTTAACACGTGGCAACCCACAAGAGCCTCAGCTTTTTCTCTTAACATTTTCTTAACCAAGAAAAGCATATGTAGTCAGATAAATACAAAAAGAAAATTGCACTGTTAGTCCTTAATCTATTGCATTAACAGAAAGTTGGTTCATTTACAACGAAAAATCGTCTCACGTCCTTCGTGAAAACATATCATACTTCGATTTGCAAAGCGCCAAAATCTAGCTTTAAATTAGATGTGCGAGGGTTATGCAGTAAATTTGAACGGTTGTGATCATTGGTGACTGATTGTGTAACTAAAATAAAAATGTGAGGACGAACTTAAATCTTTTTAAAGATTAAGACTAACTTATTATTTGCTCAATAGGTGGGATGGAAATGTTTGTGGAGAACTTTTGTAATGGTGATATGCTTTTCTTTCTTGATCTGCTGTGTATGCAGCAGATTTGTTGAGTGGGCGTGGCCAATAATTTTAAGATGCAGAAAATTAATGTTGTATTATGGTACAAGGGTAAGAACAAATGCATGGGACCATGATGCTGTCTTGACTAGACGGAAACACTTTAATTCAAAGTAGATGGGTTAATAATTCTTATTTTTTTATCGGGAATTATACGCGTACGTACTTTTATAAGTATAACGACATGTAAAATCCATCACATGCGCCTTTCAATTTTTAGAAGTCGGATCTTATACCCTCATTTGAAACTCAACGCTTACATTTTTCATTCGCAATGAATTGGTACGATACGTGTCTAACTAGCCTATCATTTAGATGGATTTTTAAAAACAAGAAAGTGTACAAAAGCACCCTATAATTAATTCTTTCACTTAAGGTCCGTTCGACATGATTTTTAAAGTAAAAGAGTCGTTTCTGAAATTAAGAAACTGCTTTTGAACATATTTTTATAATTTTCTAAAAATACTTTTTTGATTAAAAGAATTTTTAACGGAAGCTAACATAAGACAGCTTACTCAAAAAAACGGAAGCTCTTCCACAATAAAAGCAAAAGCAGAAATTCTGTAATATTTTTTCCAACAATATGAACCCTTATAAGCTAATGATAAGTTACCTCCACCCCCACCCGCACCTAGTACCCCAGACAGGCAAGACCCACAAAATCATAATATATAAATGAACTCAAAGTTTGAATGGAAGCATATGAAAAGCATATGTTTTGTCCAGATTAGACTTCCCTTTAACGTTTGGAATGTTCACAAGTGTAAGCAAATACAGCATGAAGAAGAAATGAAAAGTGATTGAAAAAGCCATTTAGTGATCATCAATCTGTAAAGTACTCTCAATCTCAATTCCCAACTCTTTTCCCTCTTCCCAAGTTTGATTACTTTGAATATATGCTTTTTTTTTTCCAGTTTCTTTGTGAGTTAAGTTCAAAATTCTGATGTGTATTTTGTGTTAAAAGAAGAGATGAGAAGATGTTTATAACATGTACTTTTGTGTTTAGAGTTATTTTATTAGGTTTAGAATATGGAATGCTCTTTATGTTGCCTTGTTGTACCTTTTCTTANTATATTGCATTTGTGCCCAAGAGGAATTATTGTTGAGTAGCTTTTAATTTGTATGATGTGTCTCTAGCTTTATTCCTTTGGAGGCTAACCACTCTTTAAGCAAAGAAAAATGCTTGGAATAACGAGACAACTCCACAATATCCCCATACTCGTGCAAGTAAATTTTGTCTCTGTATTTCTCTCTTAAACAAAAGGGTTTTTAACACGTGGCAACCCACAAGAGCCTCAGCTTTTTCTCTTAACATTTTCTTAACCAAGAAAAGCATATGTAGTCAGATAAATACAAAAAGAAAATTGCACTGTTAGTCCTCAATCTATTGCATTAACAGAAAGTTGGTTCATTTACAACGAAAAATCGTCTCACGTCCTTCGTGAAAACATATCATACTTCGATTTGCAAAGCGCCAAAATCTAGCTTTAAATTAGATGTGCGAGGGTTATGCAGTAAATTTGAACGGTTGTGATAATTGGTGACTGATTGTGTAACTAAAATAAAAATTTGAGGACGAACTTAAATCTTTTTAAAGATTAAGACTAACTTATTATTTGCTCAATAGGTGGGATGGAAATGTTTGTGGAGAACTTTTGTAATAGTGATATGCTTTTCTTTCTTGATCTGCTGTGTATGCAGCAGATTTGTTGAGTGGGCGTGGCCAATAATTTTAAGATGCAGAAAATTAATGTTGTATTATGGTACAAGGGTAAGAACAAATGCATGGGACCATGATGCTGTCTTGACTAGACGGAAACACTTTAATTCAAAGTAGATGGGTTAATAATTCTTATTTTTTATCGGGAATTATACGTGTACGTACTTTTATAAGTATAACGACATGTAAAATATTCCATCACATGCGCCTTTCAATTTTTAGAAGTCGGATCTTATACCCTCATTTGAAACTCAATGCTTACATTTTTCATTTGTAATGAATTGGTACGATACGTGTCTAACTAGCCTATCATTTAGATGGATTTTTAAAAAACAAGAAAGTGTACAAAAGCACCCTATAATTAATTATTTCACTTAAGGTCCGTTCGACATGATTTTTAAAGTAAAAGAGTCGTTTCTGAAATTAAGAAACTACTTTTGAACATATTTTTATAATTTTCTAAAAATACTTTTTTGATTAAAAGAATTTTTAACGGAAGCTAACATAAGGTAACTTCATAAAAAAACGGAAGCTCTTCCACAAAAAAAGCAAAAGCAGAAATTCTATAATATGAACCCTTATAAGCTAATGATAAGTTACCTCCACCCCCACCCGCACCTAGTACCCCAGACAGGCAAGACCCACAAAATCATAATATATAAATGAACTCAAAGTTTGAATGGAAGCATATGAAAAGCATATGTTTTGTCCAGATTAGACTTCCCTTTAACGTTTGGAATGTTCACAAGTGTAAGCAAATACAGCATGAAGAAGAAATGAAAAGTGATTGAAAAAGCCATTTAGTGATCATCAATCTGTAAAGTACTCTCAATCTCAATTCCCAACTCTTTTCCCTCTTCCCAAGTTTGATTACTTTGAATATATGCCTTTTTTTTTTTCCAGTTTCTTTGTGAGTTAAGTTCAAAATTCTGATGTGTATTTTGTGTTAAAAGAAGAGATGAGAAGATGTTTATAACATGTACTTTTGTGTTTAGAGTTATTTTATTAGGTTTAGAATATGGAATGCTCTTTATGTTGCCTTGTTGTACCTTTTCTTAGAGTTTCAATTGGACTCTTCTCTTGATTTTAAAGTAATATGTTAACCTCTTCCCATGTTCGAAAAATTTGTCATCCTTGATACATTTCATGTTCACTTGACATGATATACTTATGTCCTTTTTGGTAACGATTAAGATTTTAATTTTAGTTTAAGTCGAAATCAATAATTAATTTTAACTATATATTATTTTACAGGACTCTACAACTTTTCAGTCACATATTTCATCAACTTTTATCAAAATACTATTTTAATTCATATCAAACATGGGCTTAGTATTGGAGCACGTGTAAGATACATTTCGGATTCATGATTGCTTTTAAAATCTTTCTTCGAGATCGAAAAATCCAAACCCTTCTTGGTGGGGATTAAGTAATTGTTTGGACCCCATTATGATGAGATTTTACAAATAGTGTATTTTGGAATAATAATTTTTGGGATACTGTGTGGTTAAAAAAGAAGGATTTTTTTTTTTTATTTACGTGTAATATTATTTTATTGAAAAATATGCGGTTGAAAAGAAGAGGGACAATATTGTATTAAAATTTTAACGGGGCCAAACAAATGCTAAAATAAGATTTTTAGTAAATTTTGATATAAGTCGATGAAATATGTGATTGAACAGTTGTGAATCCTATAAAATATATAAATAAAATTAATTGTTGACTTTAACTTTAACTTTGATTAAAATTAAAATTTCTATCAAACAAGGGCCAAATATATGTTGGCTTGATCGAAAAATGTATAAGAGCTTTTGTGATAGAAGTTTTTGAAATGTGAGATTGAAAAGATGTGGGATCCATGAAATATGTGGTTGATATTTATTGTTTGACTTTGATTTAGATTAAAATCAGAATTTAATCCGATCCAAACATGCCCTTAATATTATAGAAGTGTCATTGAATAACACTTCATGAAAAGATTATCTACTAAAAAATAATAGCGATTAAACTATTTTTTAACAAGTATCTCCCACAATATTTGAAACAAGAAGTAAGACCTGTTTGATAGACATGGTTATTCATGGAAAATGGAAAGATTTTTCCATTTTTCAACTTTTGCACCTGTTTGATAGCAAAAATTTTCCTGACACCTTTCCATATTTTCCAACTTTTTGAGGAAAAAAAAATTCTTATTGTTTTGATTGATTTTGATTTTCTAGGTCCTTTTTTTTTGGCAATTGGGTAAAAAAAATCACTTTCATTGACAATTTTCATATAAAACAAAGGCAAACGAATTATAGTTGGTACGGTAATTTTTTTTTTTCAATTTTTTTTTGGGCAATTGGAACAAATTCTAGATTCAATGGTAGAACAATTATCACTTTAATGGACAATTTTCATAAAAATGAAGCCAAACAAAACNTCAATTCACTGTAAAACATTTTTTTTCCATCCATTTTTCACCTTTGCAATCAAACTGACCCTAAGTCTAATTGCAAATGGAAGTTTAATTAGAAATGAAGGGTCTAAAAACCTTAAAAATTTTGGAGGCCAGCCTACTTAAGGCTAATCTTAAACCCTACCTCGGGGTTCGTGTTATTCAAGACTTTGAGATTCTAGTTGTAGTTCAAATTTAACAAACATATTGATTTACGATATACATGTACACGCATCACAATCGAAGATAGAACATTCCAATTAAGGTAATATTTATTTGCCCAAATTTTAATGTTTCGGATGAAACTCTTGAGTACGTTCATGGAGATTGGGACAAATCTTTAAATTTTTCGAATTCGGAATACAATAATTTACAAAATCTCATTCAAGCAACGAGTCTAGTTGTGATAAGAAGGAAGAGAAGTTCTGCACTCGACATATGATGATAAAGAATATGATTAGGATGAATCGATCACAAGAAATTTAATATCTATTTTTTGTTCAATGATTCTTTAGAAACATACTCTTTAGAAAATAATGTTCATCCTTGATTTCAGTGGATTGAACTCCTTCACCTCCCCATTTTGGTTCTTTTACAAATAACTGGGCTTCTTCAGGACAGCCCATACATTACCCAAATTGTTGAAAAACCCAACAATTATCCAAAAACATTTACGATGAAATAGAGAAGAATTTTACGATGATGTAGACAGGAACTAACATATTTACGGCCAAAATGGTCTTAAAAAATATTTAAGCCGGAGCTCCAGTTAGAATCGGAGCCCCGTTTGGTAAAATTCTATCCATTTAAAAAACTTGAGGTTGCACTCCTACTCTTCAAGCTTCAATACATGAAAACCCGACTATTCAATTCTAGGTACATCTTCCAAATGGAGATACATGATTAATTTTTTTCTCCATGTTCTAACGTTCACATAAATGGATTTTTAAAATTTGTTTCTGTAGTTTTATGCTAGTAATTGTGTTTTTTCTTAATGGGATTCTGCAGAATATGAAAGTTAACTCTTTTTATAATTTTGGGTTCTTACAAGGATTGTCTCCCAATCCATATATGTGTTTATTTTACATGTAGACACGTGTATGCATGTCATGGTTGTTGTATACTGTTTTGCAAAAGCTGTGTATGATTAGAAGAATTTCGAATTTTTCGACAAATTGAGTTTATGGGTGATTTTTATATGAAAATTTGACTTCTCTTGCTTTAATTCTTGATGCAGAATTTAGTTAGGCCAAATTTTTGTTTTTCGTTTTTTGTATTGGATTATGAAAATTGAAATTTATAAGCAGATTTTCAGGCGAAATTATGGCAAACTCTGCTGTACATTCCCTTGTATTTTGTCAGTTTCTTAGAAAGTGCTACTCCTAACTTGTTTGTGGTGCGTGTGACTTTTCTATTTCTTCCCCTTTTAGTTAACTACAGGTAGAAATGGTCATAAAGAGTTTGTTCAAGAGATATGAAAGGTGGAATCCAGTACATCCAACATACGGGGCGTTTTGGGGTGTAGGAATAGGCATTGGTTGCGGAGTTGGATGGGGTCCTGGGTTTGGCCCCGAGGTAATTGGTTATGTTGGAGCTGGCTGTGGTGCTGGAGTTAGTGTTGGCATCACTTTGCTTGGTGTTGGCATTGGTCTTCCAGCCAATTACCCCTTTACCGTCCCTTACAATGGTATGTCTCATTTTCAGATCAATATTAATGTCAACGTATCCTACACTTAGCAACGAATGTTTGATGTAATACTAGTGCAGATTTTATTCGATTTACTTCTTCAATGTTCATATTAGGTTTTATGATTACAAGAAGAGGTGCATTGGAAGTTGCTCGGTCTCGAGGTCTACTTGGCATGATAAATGGCGCTGGGGATGGACGGGATAACATTGGATCACACATCTCCAGCATGCGACAAAATTCAAGTACATTGTTTTCTAGCTTCAACGAAAACTCACGCGACGTGAAATCCATATTAATTTCCCCTGCTAAACCTATCAAGGACTATTTAGAAAGAGTCAGCTGGCGCTTCTTTCATTCTGATAGAGGTATTCAAAGCTGTGGATTAGTTTACTTTTACTTGAGCATCGTGTCCTTTGTGAAGTAACTATCACTTTTTTTCATAGTTGCCTACAGTCATGCTATAATGCAACAATAATATATGCGTCGTGCGGTAGCTTTTTGAACCCGAGACTAGATGATGCCTTCTTTTAGTTCAAATTTATCAGCATCTGTGTTTGTGTGTGTATTCTTATATTGAAAGCTTGATATAATTCTAGTTAACAGTTGCTGCCCGTAAAGAGACACCTTTGTGGACATGCATATATCTAAGAATATTTACAGAATAGGACATGGATATGACAATGAGATTTTGGCGAGTTTCATGAATAGTTTGATTAATATGATGATAGAAGAAGCGTTCTCCGACAGAAAATTGGACTAGTGTACCTTTGTTGTCAAGATGTAGTAATGATATAAACAGCCCATCGGACAGTCTATTCATGGTTTAATATCAAAGTAAGCTCCGCCCACGTTTAGATTTAGATAATGAAATGCAACCCAGTTACCAAAAGCAAAAGAATCTTCATTACATGCCTAGCATAGGACTATGGAGAAAGCTAAGGGACAGGAATGGGAACTTCAAACTTCTGTTATTTATATACCGAGTCGTATGAATCTTTTGAATCCAATATTACTTTACAGTTAGCATGATCAATTTTATAGCAGTTAAGTTTCTGTGGGCAATGGTCATTATTTTGTTGAGCTATTGTTAACAATTGAAATCAAGTAACCGATGAATTTCAAATTCGTGTTCAAATTATTTTGTCGATCTATCTTCTCTTCATGTGTCCTTAAATTCCGAAATAACATGACATGCTTTGTCGTGCAGGTTCAAAAAAATGATGGCGTAAAGGACCACCCTTTCAGAGGGTGCCCTTGTGTCCAATTCAATGGCCAACGTCGGTTCCAAGGTAGCATCATACTGGAAAATCTTCTTGTAACTAGAACAGAAAGGTCTCTGTTATTTTTGTAGTCTTATCACTTAAAGCCTCTGTATAACTGGATAGAAAACTTTTTGTAGATTCAATACTTACAATTGTGTAATTCGCATCATGGCTTGTGAAATTTGAAAGAAAATTGTTTGCAGTGCAATCTTATTGCTTAGCAAAAGCATTACAGATTCAACCAGTCAGGCTGGTTCAATTCAATGCCTGGATTTGATTTTGTTCTCATTGAATCACATTATTTATACTTTTATTTTGAACAATTTGCTTTATGTGGAGGAAAATGATGTGCCAATCTAGACGGATAATGATGATTTATATGCATGTTTGTGTTGGAAAATGAATGAAAATTTAGTTTCAAATATTGAATGGAAATAAAAATCCGTTTCAGCCTTTTCATCAGTTCATCCGTTTGAATTTCATCAGTTTCATCTCTTCAATGTTGTAACTCCTTATTCAATGCACTAAAAAGTTGGCTCCTCCTCTATGGGTATAAATAGGAGTGATCTCTCGGTTGAAACTACAAGAAAAAAGAAAATCCTTCATTCCAACATCAACCTTTCTCCTTCCAGTTTAAACTTTTCTTTTTGATTCCATTTGAGAGATAGAGTATATCACAGCTAGTTTGTAGGCCGGTTAACGTAGTGCAGCGTGAACCGACAACCGATTGTATCCTGAGAATCGAACATCGATCAAAACTTCTTGCACTCTAGTGAGACGACGAATTCGATTTAAGGAAACTGTGAATACACAGGCTTTCGGTTTGATTTGATTCTCTAATATTTACCCACAAGCTTAAATCAAATTTCTATTTGGTGAATCAAATTCGGCTTGTTTGTTTTGTTCATTAGTTTCTGTAGATTTTTTTTTCCAGTTCATGTAGTTTCTGTAAATTTTTTCCAGTTCTGTGTTTTTTTTTTTTCCATCAGTTCTGTGCATTAATGTAGATTTCTAGTCGATCAAGATTGGAAGAAAAGGAAAAAAAAAATTATTGTAAGAAGTTCGTCTCTGCATATGTTTCAGAAGGGTGGTTTTGCATGGTTATATATGGTTTTGCATGATATTTCAACTTACATGTTTTTAAAATCATTTGGTAATGATTGTCTAACTATTTTATAATTATTAGTAATGATGACCTCATTATTTGATTGCTTATGATTGCCTCATCATTAGAATATAATTGCTCACCTTTTCTTTTAATGATGGATTTTAATTATTGGTTGATGATTTTCTAATTCATGTTTAAATAATTGTTAAGTTATTAGAAATTTGACTAAATAATTTGCTCGTGTTCGATTCTATAATTTTTTTTTTTCAAATTGATAACATAGATCTTGAATCTATCTCTAATTTACAAACTCATTATTATTCTAAACATTTTGTTGTCGTTCTTTAAGGTTCAATGACGTCACATGGAAATGACGATGTGAACAACGGAAACAACAATGTTGGTACCGGTGTACCAAATCTCGCAATGACCGTTGTTAACCTTGTTTAGATCTTGACTGACATTCCTCCCATTGATGGGACAATTGGTGGCGGAATTTCTCATGTTAGAGTGAACCCCACTTTGCCTATGGCTGCGGCATCGGCAATCCAGTTTGGTACAATACCTTTGCCAGTATCTAGGGCTACGGCCTCGGTACCTTTGCCATCGTTTTCGACTCCAATTTTGGTGAATCATGTAATTCGCTCGGATAAGTTCGTCGGTACTAATTTTAAGACATGGCAGAATAAAATGATCT
>CAIGRF010167405.1:23141-41633 GCA_903798235.1 Fraxinus ornus
TGACAAAAGAATCAATTCATATAATTATACAAACATTACCTTATAGTAAAAAAAAATCTTAAAATCACTCACGCTATTAAATACCCAACTAAACTGCAGCACGTGCATTGCACGTGCGTACACTAGTCTTTATATAAATCTGAATAAACCTTAACTAAATGGATTGAATCACCTAGAAATTCATTTTTCACAAATCATTGAAATATTAATAGAAGAAGCAAAATAAGTACTTTAGTAAATTAAAAGCGCAAAATTTGTCTAGGTTACATTATTTATCCCAATCAAAAGTTTAGCTACTACCATGAAAGAATAAAAACGAATTAAAGAAGTAAAAATGTAAAATTAAGAAGAGATGAATATCTTGCATAAAGAATATGAAAAATATTATTTTCTCGTCCTTCTCTTTCCATCGAATTAGACCAACTTTTAAAGCCCAATCACATTCTTATCTTCTTGGCCCACATGGCATCCGCCATATATAAATGATCATTGTCATATGACATACCAATTAATTGGTAAATTTCGAAACAAAATATTACAATAGGTTCTTCAACTCTATGACCTTCTCAATTTTAGTAGACCATCTTTCTATTTTGTCAGTTTTTGTCCTCCATGTTTTCAACATATTCAAGCTGATCCCTTATCTTTCAATAATGTGCAAGTTGGTCATCATTCCAGGTTTCTGTATGCTTTTAGTCACTCAATTCCAGATTTTGTACACTTTTAATCCTTCCGCTTTAAGTTGCCCAATTAAGCTCCAAATAACCTTCTTTTTGCTCAATCCACCAAGAAGTCAGAGTTATACCTGCAGACGTGTTTGAGGATCACATGACTCAGTCAAACAAATTGTTGAGTATTCATTAAGATTTAATTGATCGCTTGATTGAGTTTATAATATATTCCACTTGATCTTGATGCCAACTATGAGATTTACACGTCTATTTTTAGAAACTTTTCCAAGAAAAATCCAATTGTTGGAAAATTTAAAAATATGCCAAACTAAAAAATATTAGCTCTTGATCTCTTTTAACCACACATTTCCTCAATAATAAAATTCATAAAATTTCCCTATTTTTAATAACTTTTTAAAAAAAAAAAAAAAAAATCACTTTACACAATTATTTATTTATTTTTTTTTGTAAAAAACTAAATCTAACATGTTTAATTTTAAGCACATGTGCGCAATTACTATTTAGTTATTATCCACATATTTAACAGGACTCGTTACTCATCTTTCTTATAATTTGATTATATTGAAACTAAAACGAGAATGTATTCGTTCCTTATTTCTTTAAATATCGTGTCCTATAATTTTACAAAAAAAAAAAAATATTCTAAAAAATATATTTAAATGAATAACAAGTATAAATATATGTAATTAATTATTTCCGCGGTGCCTCTTTAATTATAGGACTTGTGCGATTGCACCATTTAAACACCCTTAACTAGCCCTTGTTTCCCACACCAACATGTATGAAATTGATTTATCACATAAATATTCATAATTGTCACTCGTAAGGTTGTAGGAAGCATGTCGAGGAGTTGTTATGATCGATTTAAATTATAAATAGATATAAACGAATGGTAAATTAGTGAATAGTGCTTGTAGATTTCACGAAATATATTGATAAAAAAATTACTTAGGCAATTAAAAATAGGTTATAAACTAGGATTAACAAGGTTGCCTCATTTGGCAAAATAATATATATAATTTTTTTTCACACAAAAATACATAATTATGTACACTTCCAGATATCATTACACAACACACTTGACAACTCCGGACATCCCTTTGGTTATCCACACAATGACGAAAGATCCAAATAAAAATGCAAACCATATCAAATAATACATTTAACTTCCAAAAAGAAATTCCTTAGTATAGCTTTTCTTGGCCTTGGGCACGTAACATCAGTCGGTGGCACGGCGAAAGGTCAAATGCCTACCCGGTGACTGTACTCCGGTTGCTACCACCCTGTTAGTGGTGGAAGGAGGTGGAGAACCAGTAGAGAAAAGCTGTATATCCGAAATCTGGAACCGTCCCGAGTCGCCCGGAAGTCTCACGTAGGAAGCAGAAGGCGATTCATTTGGCCATGTCCCCTTCTCTCCTTGTCCTCCATTTTTGTACTGCACTATAGCTTTGTATACATAAGGAATCAAACCCTCCATACCATATATTTTGTATGTTCAACTGTGTCGTGTGTGTGAGAAAATTGGTTTAAAAGGGAAAGTGAAGAGGTTGACGTGGGCTAATGTGTTGGGTTGGAGTCTAGCTGGTTATGTTGCAAAACAAAACGCCTCGCACGAACCGTTGAAGGAGATTTTGAAAGCTACTTTAATCTACAATCCTCGTTACAACTCACCAAATCTTATTAGAATAATTCTACATCTTGTGCATTACTATACATGTTTATTGGTCGGTTGTTAGTATATTTTTTTGTTCTCTTTCTTAAATGAGAAATTTGAGATTTTTCTTTGTGCTACATGTACATATTGATTTACGTACATATAATTTGGTGATATATGATTCAGTCAAAATTTTTTTCTGAAAAAAAAAAAAAAAAAACTTTACCACGATATTTTTGACACCTAATCTATATGTAAATCATTATTAATTAACTCCATATGTACAGGTAGCGTTATGCTTCTTATATATGCTAAGATCCTGTCTGATTTAGCTAAAAATCAAAATTTTAGTAGATTTTGATAAAAATTAATGGAATGTGTAATTAAAAATTTAATAAAAGTGTTAATTTAACGTGGTGGATCTTACAAAATGCATGTTTGAAAATGAGTTTGAGACAAAATGAGTGCAAAATTTTATGTCCCGTGAAATGTATTGTTACAAATGATTTTGTGGAAAAATGAGTTTAAAAAAATAAGGACAAACGGGGACTAAAATTCAACAGATGATATGGTGCGAGCAAACTAGCATCACTAAAAATAAAATGCATCTCCTAACATAGTTCAAGCTTTCACTATTTTATACAAGGTGAATCAACTTATTACTCAGTTTTTTTATGAATTATAAATTTTCAGAATTTGCAGTATTGGATTAAGTTAGCTCATCCGTCGTTCTCACTAGGCCTGCAGGCAATCGGACTCATTACATCGAAGCCATATCTTTTATGATATAAGATCATGATTCATTCTGAAGTTTTCAGATATGACAAAATGAAACATGTTTGTGAGCAATGATTTTATTTGAATGCTTTGTGCAATTGATTTGCTAGGGACAGCTGAACAATCATCCCCTAAAAGGATATCGTTTATGCCATACGNATTTGGAGCATGTTTGAGCCCATTTTTTGTCAAAAATATATTTTGAAATAATGATTTGATGGAGAATGTGTTGTTAAAAAATAAGGATTTTTTTTTTTTGGATTTACGTATAATATTATTTTATTAAAAAACGTGTGATTGAAACGAGGTTAAATCACTTGAAAAGAATGCATTTTGATGAAAAAATGGGACTCAAACAAAGAAATCATTGTTTGATTCCCATTTTTTTAAAATACATTTTTCTTTCTTCTTTTCAACCATACATTCTTTAGTTAAATAATATTACACACAAACTTAAAATTTTTCCTTATTTTATAACCACACATTCTCCATTAATCCACTATTTCAAAATGCATTCTTAACTTTTTAATAATAGGACTCAAAACGGTCAAAGTTCAAGAGACATTATTGTGGGCCCAGAACAAAACATAAGTTGTTATTTTGGAACGAATCCACTCTCAAATTAACTGAATTAATTGCAAAACCACATCACATTGTCTCGTTACAACAATGGATTGTTTGATTACTACATACTAAACATGCCTATGATGATAATTAATGGCATTCAAAGTGCTAAGTAGCATCAGCGCACCCATAGGTCGAACATACACCAATCACAAAACATATACCAGCTGTTTGGTAACTCAGGAGGCCGTCTCACATAGAGAGAGAGTATGCCACCAGCCACAACCGATATTCTTTGGGACGAAGTTGTCGACTGGAACTTGCGATGGGATATTTCGATCGATTGTATCTCCTAAGCCGAGCTGGAAGAGTAAGAAAAGAAGTACATTATATCAGAAAGTAGAAAGTGAGAAGAATGCTTTATGCATCATAAATCATACATACCTGACCATATTTATTCCATCCCCAGCTGTATATTTTACCATCATCTGCGTAAACATTCAGAGAGCACAACTATTATTGCACCAAGGGAATACCCGGTTGGGTTTAGCTTACTCAGCCAGTTGTGATAGATATTCTCTAATCTATACAGAGCCTAGTTTAGCATGTTTGGCTTAGCTAAAGTTGGTTTTTAAGGTAAAGTCTTATCAAGAAAATGATAAGTTGATTTTTTTTCCTTTTTGTAAGTAAAAAATTACTTGCTCTTGACAAGGGGGACTGTCAAAACTTAACAAGTGCCAACTTCAACAAATATAACTTTTGAAATGCAAAAGTTAATTATTGTCTAGTCCTACGTACAATAATATCACCTGTCCAACAAAATTTGGTTCAAGTACCTCGGAATGTTGCAGGGAGCCCGAAATCAGATCCAAACTGATATAACATTTTACCTGTTAGTATGACACTATGACGGGCTCCACAGGATACCACTTTGGCATTCTTATTCTCCATAACTGAAGCATCCAGCAGCTTAGGTATAACCTGTCGAGTACCAAAGTATATTTTTTAATCACTATCTTCAAAATATGTAACTACTTTAGAATAAAGTAGAGAATATCAACCAAATAACGCAACAATTTTAATATATACTGCAAAGTGTAATCTGATTTCAAGAAGGGATTCAATTTTAGAAACCAACACTTTAGAAGGTTGCTGAAGCTGCAACTGATGTAAGAGTGAATTACTTTGAGTAGTTTGGGACCTGCTAATCCTTGTTGCAGAGCACTACTGCTAAAATGAATAAACATCATACTGATGGTT
Organism: Fraxinus ornus; assembly: GCA_903798235.1. Taxonomy (NCBI): domain Eukaryota; kingdom Viridiplantae; phylum Streptophyta; class Magnoliopsida; order Lamiales; family Oleaceae; genus Fraxinus; species Fraxinus ornus. The sequence goes on from CAIGRF010167405.1 coordinate 28,089, forward strand.
TCTGATGAATTCTATAGAAAACTGACAGTGGATTCGTATCAGGTTCAAATCCAGTATATCAGACTATACGCAGGGAATATACCTCACATTGATCAGAATTTGTTCCCAAACCCAATTGCCCAAACTGATTTCCACCAAAAGCATAGACACAACCATCTGTGCAGATGCATATAGTATGCCACAGTCCAGCTGCAACCGCTTCAATCTGAGTCCCCGATAGAGAAGTCACACATGTTGGTCTCAGCATGTCTTCTCTATTTCCTTGTCCACACTGCATAAAATAGTGTCATACGATTGCAGTTCGTGGTCTTACTTCAATTATTAGAAAACCCAACATCCATGGACAAATTTGAGCACACACTCAAAACCAACTTGATTTCCACAACCTGACCATTGGTAATAAAATGGCAGAACTCCCTCCCCAACCTATGAAAGTTTATGCTGGTTCAACATAGAATTTTTATTATTGTTTTCAGTATAGCTAGGAAAATGATTTTAAATAATTGAACCCATAGCTTCAGATTGCATTTACTTCCAAGTTCGAGTGCTATTATCACTGCCTTCGACACATTCCAAAAGTTATTTACATAATTTTGACATATGATTCTAAAGTTATCACTGCAAGGATCCCCTAGATTATACCATTTTCGAGTCTTACTACATGTCAGATGTTTAGGAAATACTAAATCAAAACCCATTAGATAAAGCAAGAAATATGCGGAATGAATTTTATAGCTATGTGAGAAGGTAAATATTTGGGGATAAGAAATGAAGTGCAATAAGGAAGTCACCTGTCCATATAAACCCCAGCCAAAAGCAATCAGCACACCAGCATCTGATAACAAAAAAAAGAATGACATTACAAAAGGAATGGGCTAAAATTGCCACAAAGCAATATTACCACATAACAAATCCTCATGGCTCACCTGTTATCACTGCACTGTGCCTGCCTCCACAAGCAATTGCCCTTATGTAATTTCCTACAGAATTACGAGACCGAGCTGCTGAACTCGCACTTTCTTGATGAACCACATCATGTTTGTCTTTTCTGCATGAAGATGGATCGATACACGGAATGAGATGAGGAGAAGCCACTGTTTTTATCCGGGTTCCCAAACCTAGCTGCCCATCACCTCCATAGCCCCAACCCCATACCTGTCCTACATCTAAATCCGGTAAAAATATGATGCATCAGGTATCTTGCTTTACATTTAAAGATCTCTTGCTTTACATTAAAGATCTTCATAGCTTCATACTTCATATGACCTACAAAACTATAATGTGTAACCACAAAGTAGCAGCATCTAGCCTAAAATGTTAATTTGGTGCACTGCAGCGCACGGGGAGGAGTTGATTTACCTGACAATGCCAATGTATGTCGCCCACCAGCAGCAACAGATGTAACTTTCACCAGTGGATCCAGCATTACAAGACAAGGTGGCACTGAAAGTGTTTCATCAGCAGGGATTGATATTTCAGATTCTTCTCGAGTTGATACTTTTCTTCTCTTTGTACTTTCATCTTCAACGTTTTTATCATCTGAACAAGAAAGTGATCCAACAGAAGATTTTGAACCTTGAGACTGAGGGCTCCCTATTAAAAACAGTGTCAGGTGTTAGCATCCAGTACTGATATATTTGTGCGAACACTTCTAGCCGAAGGTAGACCTCATAAGATATACTCTTTCTAAGATACCTTGCTCAGTCAGTGTAGAACTTTGTTTTGCAGACTTGTTCCTTTCAAAGGTTTTCATACTTGTCCAACTACAAGTGACCTTTCCAGGTGGAACACACTCCTTCCAACCCCATGTGTACACTTCGCCTTTACCTGAAATAATCAAGTCGTCAAGCTATTAAGTTTTCGAGTCTACAAAACTGTTTCTTTTGACAGTATCATCCGATTGCTAAGCACTATACCAAAGCTACTATTCTTCGCTTTTTCTTAAGCAATGGAGGATCACTAGAGGACTCAACAAGACTTAAATTCTGGTTTTAATTGATTGCAAAATGCTAAAGAAGTAACATTTTGTTGTGCCTGCATTGAAAGCTAATGTGAATGACTGAATTTCAGCGGAAAGGTTATGTAGCAGTACCTGTAACAGAAACACAATGTGCCCAACCAGCAGCAGCTTTCAGAACTGGATCATTAGTTGGAAGTGGGTATGGCTCTGGAGTCTCCTTGATATGTGTAGTGATGAAAGAAATCCTAAAATCAATTCCAGATATTGGGCACTTTATTTTAAAAGCTAGGGGCCTTTTATATTACCTCATGCTTCCCTGATGTCAAATAGCTTTGGCCTTGATCATCAGCTGAACCCCACGTTATAAGTTTTCCGGAGGCTGCTCGTGAAATGAGCAAGAAGTCACACCAAATTCTGTTTGTGTGCGCACATAATATCAAGTATAGAGCAAAGTACCATCCTCGGAAAATCCAGGATTTGATCATGGGATGTGAGATGTATCAATGAATATACCATTGAAGAAAAATAATTTTCTAAGAAGCATATTTCCACAGTTACAATAAAGACAAAAAAATTTAGGACATGTTTGGACCGGATTAAAATCTGATTTTAATCTAAGTCAAAGTCAAAAAATTAATATCAACCACCTTCCATGGATCCACATTTTTTCAACCACACATTTCAAAAACTTCTGTTATAATCCACTAAAAATCTGATTTTAATCCACACCAAAGTTAAATGGCTTAACCTTTAACCAGTTGCGGGTCCAGGACTACATACCAGTGGGGCAAAATTTAACAATGGAAAATTGTGTCAAACACAAAATCTAATAATATAAATTTTTTAAATAATTTTTAGTACCGTCATCTACGAGTTTTAATAAACACCACCATAAAATGAATTTTATAATAATAAGTATCATCACCATCATCATCATAATTATCAAATGCACTTTTAATATACTTAATGACCTCAAACAAAAATAATAATAATAATAATCTTCTACAATTAGAGTTCGTAGTCCAAAATCTGTGAGATGACTTCTCCAGGCTAATAAATGTAATATAATTATTATAATTATTTATTTTTCAAAATTTGGGTTGAAATATGAATGAATTAATGAGGAAATTGAAAGACAGTGTTGGATGAAATTGGAAGGCAATTTTGGGTGACTTCCCGCTTAACCACGTGTGAGCACATGCCAAATGGCCTTGTGTACACACGGCCGGAAATTGAAGCAATTTGCTTTTACTATGCGTACGCAAGGTTCAAAAATTCAACCATCGGGCTGATTTTTCATTTGAATTTCTGGTGCTTTTTGATAGAAGGTTCTCAATTTTTCACCAGTATTTGGAGCCTTCTCGTGATATAATATTAGAAATCCATAAATGAGTGATGGATTTCCCATTCCAAACACAAGATAATAACATAAAATTTCATCATTCATTTCTACCCTTGATTTTCCCATTCTAATACATATTAAAACCTTCTTGTTCGAGCTTTATTCTTGTTTCCATCTCCTTCTTCTGCTCTTCAATATTTCCAATAATAAACCGGAAGACTTTTTCATTACCTCGACCAAATCATCAGCGACTACCAAACTACAATTCAAAAACATCATCATACACTACACACAACTGAAAGTGACAGATCCAAATCAATCACAACATATATAATCACTACAAACATCCTTCCACGAATGTAAAAATAGCGAAATCGATGAATTACCTGAAATAGCTAAACCAAACCCGCAACCGCCACCACAAACATCCTTCCACGAATCCCCGGAGACCTCAGCTTCCGGAAACCGTACAATCACCGGTGAAGTCAACGAAGACTGTTGCTGCGAAGCTCCCGGAAAATACCCCCACATTAACACCTCACACTTCTTCTCTTTGTTTCCATTAACTTCCAAATCTTTTATTCCTTCACCGCCATTCATCTCCCCGTTAAAAAAAATGAAACAAGAAAAAAATCACACAGAAAAACAGCTGAAAAGAAAATTAATAAAATTTGCTTATCTTTGGACTCCGATCTGGTTTTTATCAACGCAAGATGCAATTCCAGAACAAAATGGAAGCAGGGGTGGTTTTGTAATATTGTAAAGAATAATGTGAGTGCTATATTAAAAAATTGATGGGCGTATCATTTGCTAGCTAGATTTGAGTGCCACGTCAGATAATCGTGTCCATGGGGACACGTGTCGATATAAGGGCCGGCTTATATGGATAATCAATTCATGCGTCGAGGAGCCATGAAGCACTGGAAGTTTCTGGAATAAACAGGCGTGAGTTTTACTCTTTGCTCGTCACGTTGTGGGTCAGGTTTTAATCATTTTAATTTTTTCATTAAGTTTTTAATAAATTAATCACAATAGACTGTGCCTTCTTTGAGCCCCGTTTTAAAAAATGTGTTTTTTGAATAGTATTTTTTAAAAAATATGTGATTAAAAAATAAAAAAATCTATTTACATGTAAAATTATTTTATTGGAGAATGTATGTTTAAAAATTAGTTTTCAAGACTCAAACAAGGACTATGTCTGCCTCCATTCTTTTCAAAAAAAAAAAAACAAAGGACAATTTTTCTCTCTCCTATTTTCGAAAATGTGTTTTTGTAAACAAATTTAAAATTTAAAAAAGAAATCCAAAATGACAATCGTTTTCAGTGTTTTAAATAAGTTTTAAAATGACAAAAGAACACATTTTCAACAATTTCAAAATAAACACTCAAAACACAAAATTCAAAACGAAAAATTGAAACACGAAGAGAATAACCCATAATTTTTTCAAGACTTATTTTTAACTATACATTCTCCCATAAAATAATATTAAATGTAAATTGATTTTTATTTTATTTTTTAATCACGCATTCTTCAAAAAATTATTATTTCAAAACTCATTTTTCCCACAAATCCTAATCCTAACAAATATAAAAGAGCCACTTTGAACAACACTATTCATTAGACAGATGTCAACAAATTACATCGTCAACCAAAACGATATCGTTGTTGGCTGTTGAGAGTATTTTCGTTCATTTCTCACCCTTCCCCTCCGTCCCCTCAGTCTCTCCTCCACCAAATCCAAGTCCGAAACATCATAAATTCTTTCCAACTGTACTCAATAACAGCACTTCCTCACCCAACCAACTAATAATACCACATACTCACACAACTCTTCTCAACACCATAACCACCCATGGCCAGAATGACCGATTTTATCAATACTATCTCTCTCTTCTCCACCCCAAATATGCAGGGACTTACTGTATCTATGAACATGAAATCCTTCTTCAAGATGCTTTTGTTGTGAGTTGTCGGAGGATTTTGTCCGTAACGCCTCCTCCTGCTTAGCTTTCGCTTGGATTGCCGCAATTTTCTTGTTACAAGAATTTGAAATTTTGTATTCCATTAAGATGGAACATCGAAAACCATCAAGAATTTTTTTAAAAAAATTTAAACCTCTGTGGTGCGCCGAGACTCCGCTCTCCGCGCACCACGGAGGCACCATGTCTCCACGTGTCACAGAGACATGGTGCCATGTCTCCGTGCAGAGAGACCATGTTTCCGTTGTGCACGAAGTAAAATTTTTTTTTTTTAACAAAGATTGTAATTATTAATGTCAAGGGGGTTTTATTCTTTTTGCTCAAATTTTATGTTGATCTACCTTACCTAAACGGTGATAAAGTTACCTCTGACATCAATACTTCTGATACTGATTCCCGCGGGAAAACTAATCATACACATGTTGAATACCACTTGTCGAAGCTTGATGATCACGTAGAAAATGAGAATGATTAGTAGGCAAAATTGGTTTCCCAAGAAAAGGTAGTCGCACTTCGGAATAGTTAGGTTTATCAACGTAACCAGGGGCGGAGGCTGGGGGGTCCTGGGGGGACCCGGACCCCCCCACCCCCCAATTTTATTTATTTTTTTTTTCTTTTTTTTTTTTTTACATTTAATATATTTATTTGATATATTTGAGTGGACTGCTATATTTATGGTATCTAGATCCAGAAAATCAAATGTTTTTACATGTTTTGGCAGATATTAATATGGATTACAATTGGAAACTTAGTCCTATGAGTGAATTATAAAACCTATGTATGCACCTGGAGTCTTGAATTTCAAATGGGAAAGATGGAAAACATGGTACCTGTTGTATAAAATAGGGAAGAGTAAGCCGTAAAACAGATAGAAAATATAAATCAAAGGATTACAATTCGGGAGGATGAATGCAATTCCACAAAATGTTTGTTTCTAAACTGATTTTCATGAAAAAAAAAAAAAATTAATCAACAGTTCATTGGCTGATTTTCACTTTAAGAGATGTTTTGATGGTTGTGTAAAAGGCATATTATATACAAGCTCTCATCGGTTTGAAATCAGCCAATTTTATTCTAATTGGGAATCTCTTGCATCCTCTCCGTGAAAGGATGCTTGATTCCTTATTTGGGTAGCAAACACTTGCTTTAACAGGTTGGAATCACCTGCTGCTAGCATTAGAGTTTGAGTATGTTTAATCATTCATAAGAGAACAGGCTTGGAAAGATTTTCAGAAAAAGTTCATCGCTACAATTTGACAGATTGTAACAGTGGAGAAGTTGAGCAAGTATGCGAGCATGCATGGATGTTGAGGTGATGATGTTCACTTTTGATTATTTTCTGTTGATTAATGGTTTATTAGGCTCCAAGTATTAAATTACTTTTTGTATTGTAGAATAGTCATTCGTTCATCCATTAAATATAGTCATATATTTCCAAAAAAAAAAAATTACTATTAGTTAATCTTTTTTCACTATTTTGTGCAAGGGGTCTAATAAAAATATCAAACACTAGCTTTTGTAAACTAAAATGTACACGTATATCCTTTTCCAGTACAGAGTTCAAATCATGCAATGATTATGGAGTTTGCATGTACAAAATAATAATAATAATAATAACATTTACAAAGTGAAACAAACTTCCCATTGCAGGATTTTAATGGACAATTCTGATTATTGCTTCCAGGATGTTATTATCTCCAGAAAGTTTCGTGTGCATCTGTGAAAATCGCATTGTGATGTTCAATTAAGCACTGAATAACTTCAATAGCTCCAAAATCAACTGGCAACCCATCGTCCAAGGGAATGGAGGACGATGCATCTATGCTCTTCTCGTCTTCTGCATGCACAGAAACATTAATTAGTTTACAAGGCTTTCATCATTACAGTCTAAGGTTCTAGCTCTCACACTTCTTCATATTTGGTAACATAGTATTTCTTACTGCGATAAACTTTTATAACCCACTCTGAACTACAGACAAGCTTTTGCTTATCTCAAACTAGAATTATGGCAAGGGGGAGCAGATTGAGATTTCATCAACTAATAGGACTCTGTAAATTCCATCATCACTTAATTGGGGATATAGAACTCCACCGATAAAAATAATTAAGTTCCCAAGACATCCTTTCCAGTAGTTTATTTTTCTTCCTATAGTTTTTGGAACTGTTTGTTCCATTGACATGAACACACAAAATATCTTCATACTTATCACCGAAAGTATATGATAGCTACATCAATTTAGAGCAACACATACCGTATATAAAAAAGTGCATGTTAGCGGGCATTCCTATAGGAGAAGGTAAGAGCTTTGATTCATTCAGTAAACTATTGTGACTCATCTAAATTTCAAGTAACTAGTTTCCCACCTATTTTCAAACTTTTGTGGCTTTTAATGAACCTACTAATGAGTGTGCGTTACAGGGAAGGTGAAGTTTTATATATTGGAGTCTTCAAGAATGATATTGACACCTTTTATTTATTTATGTACTCTTTCAAGAAATATGAAGAGTTCATAATTGAACTTCCGCGCAGTTCCTTATCCACACCCCACAAAAGACGAGCTACAAAAAGACAGTGCATAGCATATACGGAAATGAAATGCTTAAACTGCAAATCACCTTTAAGCATGTCCATTTCAGTGTAGTTTGAGACAGGATCAACATTTTCATTAGAATCAACCTTTAGTGGATTGTTACATAACTGTTTATAATGCTCTGGTTTCTGTCCTTTCTGCCACATTATAATAGAGGCCATTTCCATGGCAAGGCTTCGAGCATCCATCTGCAAAAAGCTTGCAATAATGGATTAGCATTTTTATCCAGTTAAAATTAACTAACAAATACTTCATGTGATTGAAACTTCATAAAAAAATAAAATACATGATTTACAAGACAGGTATAGCTACTCTTGTTGCCTATAATTATAAATATATATCCAATGGAAGAACAAAAGTTGGAGAAGCTAATTTCGAAATAGATGTCCTCACAATTAAAAAGGGAAAACAATATAAGTCCTCACAGTTGAAAAGGAAAAAACAGATGGAAAAAGGTTGCATCTAATCATAATGTATGGTTATCCCCTCTATTGTGGATCGACATAATATAATATTTGCATTCACACACATTGGATTTCCCTATTATTCTCTATCCAAATTAGCAATTAGGGCCTAACCCATAAAAAAACTAACACATCCACACACAGCCAGATGATGAAATGACTGAGTTTGAGTGAGTGAGATAGAGATGCAATCTACCTTGTTAAGAAAAGACTTCTGGCTAACACGAAGTAGCAGTGCAGTAACTAGTTCCAGTGTCATATAGTTAACTGTAGGAAGCCTTTTCAATGTATTTCTCAGTACATGCATGCTGGAACGAGCATTTCTAATTTCACTATAGAGTTCAAAGGTCGTTAATGGTTCAGGAAGGCTTGCAATGTAACACTTAATAAGAGCTGCAATGTTAACAGGGTCTACACCCTCTGGTAGGGATGCATTTGAGTCTGAACATGGAAACAAAGACAACATAGTAAACCAGAGCAATGCAAATATTATAAAGTCCACTCAAGCTTGAATACTTGTGATGGTACCTTGATTATACAGGGAAACTAACTGCCTGATAACCTTTTTGTTTCCTTGTGCCTTGAACAACTCATGTGAATTCAGTCCTGAAACAACAAAATGGTAGAAGTTCAACCTCAGCATCTGAATGGATATATATTCTTCAATGTTATGCCCTTGGATTCACCCATTCCACAATTTTGTTTTTATCAACTTGCCTGATAATACGATAAAATCTGCACATTTGACCAGTACATAAGGAATGGGCCTGGTGGACTGTTGGCGCTGTACAGTAAGCTCAATTGGAACTTCGAAGACTGCACATGAAAAATAAAAATTGTTCGACTGTTATCAAATTTATCCGGAATGCCTACAGTCTACAGACCCCCCACAAGGTTGATAATTAATGGACAACAAAATCTAATTTATTCTTTAAACAATAAGCACGAGTGGCTCACAGAACATATGTGTGCTAAAGGGGGTATATGAAAATTCATCAAACTATTAATTTCTTATTTGTTATTCTTGCATGCAACTAGTGACGTAAAATACCATCAAAACAAAAACTGACTCCCGTTGTATTATTTGGACTGAATCTTAATCAATGCAATGACCGAAGTATAGAAACCCTACCTCTGGTGTTTGCAACCCCCTGAGAAAAAATAGAAAAACAAAAATCAGTAAATGTCTACTTTCAGCAACATTATTGAACAAGATTAAACAAAAATCACTTACTTTTTGCCATCTCTCAATATCAGTCATGAGGGTCTTGCTTTTTTGTGCAGTCTTCTTGGAGACCTGTACAATACTTACTGTCAAAGACAATATATATGCCGAAGAACAATAACGATGGCAGGTATTTTCTTCTGAAGTGGACATCTATACATGATTAGACATTCTTCGATAAAAATGAATGAAGCTATAGAACTCTTTCTCCAAGTTTCAAATAAACAAAAGAAATTGACGTGTTCCCAAGGAAATCACATAAAGACAACTGTGGATTTGATTTAGCAAAGGCATCTGATACAAAAAGTTTCTTCCATTCTTCATGCACTTTGAGGATTTACACGTGCTGCATTTATGACATGTAATACAATTATGTGTCACCCACACATCATTGAAAGGTCATAAAGATCTTGTTCAGAAGGCACTAAACTTCAGGATATGGACTAATCCAATTTTCCCCCCAAATCCCTAGAGTAAGCAATTTCTGCTATAGCTCAAGAGTATTCTTATATATTTTTGAGCGACGTGATTTAAAACAATTTGGATGTTTCATTTTTGGATAGTTAAAGTAGTCAAAAATCAATGTTTAACTTTGATTTTGTAGAAATGCATATTTTCACTTCTGTATTCTAATAAGCTAAGAAACAACTAGAGTTATTGTAGCTCTTACAAAATTTAAATGATTGAACAGTCTTGTCTATTAGCAAACAAAACTAGATACCCTACCTCAAGGTAAAACAGAGGAAAGATAGAAATGAATCCACAGAAATTCTTATCATTAACAATGTTTAACTGAATGAAAATAACTGACTATCAGCTGGACAAACTGAATAGAAATGATTTACAAAAAAATCATAATGGTGGACAAGTTTCCCTATTGGAGAAATTTTCTCAACAAAAAGAATATAAACCCAATATAGCTTCAGAAATTCTTGTAATATGTAATTCATAATGATGGATTATTTAGTTTCAGATAATGCATGATTCATGAAAAATTCAAGAACTATTAATGATCATAGAAAACCCTCCTTTCAACTGAAACATAGTTACTACTTCAAATATGAATGGAAATCTTTTTCATAAAATTGAAAAAAAAAAAGCAGACAGTACAATATTAAATTAAGCTTCATTACCCAAAAATATACTAAAACAGAATACTTTTGCTTCCAATTTTTATCATGTATGGATATCTTTTGGATATTAAATCAGTTAAGTTAATTTAATGGCACCTACTCGGAGTCTATGATGCTCGGACTGGGGTACGGGTACGTATCTAAGTGTCGGATCTTTTATTTTCTAAAATATAGGATACGGGGATAAAGCTAAAAAAAGTCCAAATTCCGGACACGGGTACGTGGGTACAACTTTCAAACTTCAATTTTTTTACTAAGTGAGGATGTCATTTTGAATAGACCAAAATTAATTATTCACAATGAAGGAAATAGGTATTTAATAAGGGGTTAAGACGAATAAAATAAAATTTTGGGGTTTAGTTTTCAATAATGAGAATTACTAAATGTTATATAAAATAGAAAATGAGGAACTTAATTGTAATTTGGACTTAGTGGAGCAATAAGTAGCAATATATGAACCCATTTTCATTTTATACAAACAAAAATCTAAACCACCGATATAGAGAGAAAAAGAAAGAAGAAAAAGAAGGAAAGACCTAGCATCCCCCTCTTTCTCCACCCTCTCGGCGATGGCACTATGTTTATAAGGAGTAAAAGTGGGAAAGAAGAAAAGTGAAAAAAAAGGAAAAGAAAAAAAAAAACAAGGAAGAAGCAAAAACGACAAAGTGTCCGGTTGAAATTTGGAGGATCCGACACATATCTCATACCCATACCCATACCCATGTCGTGTCGTGTCGTGTCCGGCACGGGTACTCCAACTATTTCGAAGAGTCCGAGCATCATAGCTCGGAGTAACGAAAAATTAGGTTGCCTTTCTCAAATCCCATGGTTTGACTGATAAACCATAATGCGAGCCCCATTTATAATTAGGGAAATAAATCTTGATTAACATCCAACATCAAGTGCTTCAGTTCTATTACCTCTTCAACTTTTGTCTTCCCCATGGCAACCTTATCTTTTGTCCCTGAAAATCCCTTCCTCAAGAACATGCTGGTAGTTGCAGCTGCAGAAATAAGCTTTTCCTGCATTGCATGTTTAGCAGACGGCTGTTGAAGAAGCTCCCACCGGCTTTTGACCGCCGACCCAACTTTCCCTGCAACATCAGCAACATTTTCTTTTGTATCCTTCGCGACGTCCCCCACAAAAGTTCCAGCAGTTTGTCCTGCTTCTTTAATCTTCAACCCTTTTCCAAGTAATAGAAAGGTATTAATTCTCCATCCTATGCATGTGAACATCCAAAACTAAAATACATAGATAACTACTACTATGAAAATATAGGATGTACTGAAAATTACCCGAGGATTGAAAGAAATCACTAGCCTTCTCTTGCCACTGAGGTGAACTGGCTGAAGGCATTTGAAGTGCCAGTAAATATCAATTTAGACTCCAAATCTACTCCTGTTCCCACGTGAGCACATAGCCACCAACAGCAAATACAGGTAAACATCACTAATTTAGTCAACTTCATCTTAGCAATCATAAATCCAAAGACTATATCCCTGAAACGAGTCAAGTCCTTGTTTTGTATACTGTTTTAATTTCTTAACTCTAAATTTTCATTAACGTAAAACTGCTGAAACTCTTTCTTTGGTAAAAACAAGTAAAGCGTCAACATTTTAGTTACTTTTTCCTTTATGATTCTTCTTTACTGTTTATAAATATCAACACAAGGTACTCAGTAGTAAGATTGTTAGAAACCCTACCTAATCTATCGAAAATCTTCATAAAATTCATACAATTCCATTTATAAAAACATCAGAACTAGTAAGTGATAAAAAGAAAAGTAAAGATCAATTTCTTACAATCGCGAAAGCAACTCGAGAAACCCAATCAGCTACTTCACTAAATCTTGATGATTTAAGACAAACAAAACTACAAAATAATGAAGAAAGAAGCCTAAAGACTTCAAATTATAAATCCTCTCATTTTTCCTAATAAAATCCTTTAAAAATACATAAATAAATTCCAAATATAGATATACTAAAAACCGTAAAAAGAAAGATTAATTACTTTACCTTTCTACTTGAAGAAATTGAAACTTCGATAACCGAACGAAGGGAAAATGAGAAGACAAAGATACCAAAATTCCTTCGACTCAGCTCGCGACCGAGCCTCATTTTTGGGTGATGGCCCAAGCCCGAGCTGGCCCGTGACACGGGCCCAAAATGGCCCATGTCACAGTCAGCTGCTGGCCGACTATAACCAATTTTAATAGTGAAAATTACAAAATACCAGTGATTTAAATTTTCTAATTCAAAAATTAAGTATGAATTAAATATTTAAATAATATTATAATACTAATATTTCAAACCCTAATTCATTTCCTCCTACTACTTTCTCTCACCCTCTCCTCTCTCTGTCGATCGCTGCCGTCGCCTCCTCTCGCCTCCCCTCCCTCCCTGCTGTTGGGAACCCATCAGCGAAATCGCAGCACCAGTCTCTGTCCCAGCAACAGCGAAATCTGCTGGCCATTTTTTTTTTATTTTTTTTTTCTCACTGTCGCTAGGCATTTTTTTTTTCTTCAAGTGGTGCGGTGGTGGTGCAGTGAATGTGCGGTGGAGGTGCAGTGGGTGTATGTTGTGGAGGCAGCGGCGGATCTGTTAGTGATTGGTTCGCTGTGTTTCTTTTTTCTTTTTATTAAGTGGTGTGCTGTGCGTTGGTGGATCTATGGTGGTGGTGGTGGTGGTTGTGTGGCGGTGGCGATTTTGTGGCGGGGGCAGCAACGTTGGTGGTGTGTGACCAAGTATTTGGTTATCTGTGACCAAGTATTTAATTTGTGACCTAAAATTTTTACAATATGTGACTGAAAAATAATCTGTGACTAACAAATGTGACTCAAAAATAATCTGT
>CAIGRF010167405.1:41827-58200 GCA_903798235.1 Fraxinus ornus
AGATGAAGGGGCCCACTTCGTTGAATTTAACGGCCAAAAAATCAATGGAAATGAGATTTTTAAGCGGCTCCAGACAGTCCCTTAATAATAAATTGATTTAATAATTTATTATTTAAAAAAAAACCCGATTTTTGAATTTTTAAACTATAAACCTGATTTATGAATTTAGAAACTTAAACACCTTATTTTTTATTTTTTTCCCATTTAAATAAATAAAAAAAATCAAGCCGCCTCAATAAGGATCCAGCCTAAAGCCCGAGCAGAATTTCGATTTTTCAAACGAGCCAAAAAAGCTCGAACTATTTTGTGTTCGGGCTGTATCGTAGCCATAGTTGGCTCGCGAGTCGGCTTGACCCGACTCCTTATATTCCTACCTCAAACAAAACTTACAAGGACCAATTCACATCAAACAGAACGTTCAAGGTCTGATTTGCAACAAACGGAAAGAATAGGGACCAATGTGCAGAATTCAAAAAATTTTGTAGGTACCAAATTGTGCCAAATGGAAATTAGTCAATTATCTATCCTTTTGGGGGTGATCTATTTGGATTCAATCAACTAAGAATATTTTGGACAAGGATAATGAAAATATTGCAGCTTGGATAAATCCATTAAAAGCATGAGACCTTTTGCAAATTGGAATGAGGACCAAATGAAATGGGAGTTATTGAATCATGAGCCACATACTCAAGATTAGATCCAAGATTAGATCTAGGCATATGTTTTGAGTCTCATTTTTTTTTTTATTAAGAATGCAATTTGAAATAGTAGATTAGTAGAGAATGTGTAGTTTAAAAATAAGGAAAAAATTGGATTTACGTATAATATTATTTTATTAAAAAATGGGCAGTTTTAAAAAATGGAAAGAAAAATGTATTTTGAAAAGAGTAATGCTATTAATCTCCATTGAGGTTAAAACTCTAGTCTAGATTTCACGGATCGCAGATTTGACTCTCGAGGTACAATACCTCAACACCGCCTTCCCCTCATTCTTAGGTCGGCAAGCCTGAACAACCGACATACACACAAGCTATGGGTAGGATGTTATAGAGAATACATGCATATGATCATATCATTAGTGCATTATTTGGTAAAATAGGTCTCGCGCCTAGTTAGCGTTTTTGTCATGCCGAATGGAGAGCTAAGTATTCTCATTGCGTGACACTAGGTGACGTTAATATGGAATTAAATGATATGTGAAATTAAATAAGTCATTTAATTTCATCTTTTATTTAACATATCATTTTAAGTCACATAAACTGGGGGTGTAACCCCAGTGAATAATGCTATTCATCCCTACTGGGGTTACAACCCCAGTCTATGTGGCGTTAATGTGAGATTAAATGATATGTGAAATTAAATAAGTCATTTAATTTCATTTTTCATTTAACATATCATTTAAAGCAACTTAGATTAGAGTTGTAACCCCAATGAGGATGAATAACACTATTCTTTTGAAAATGAGTAATGTTATTTATCCCAACTAGGGTTACAACCCCAATTTAGGTGACGTTAATGTGGGTTAAATGATAAATGAAATTAAATAAGTTATTTAATTTTACATTTATGTATAGCAAAGAGAAGGAACGAAATTATGGAGTGGGCACGCTCGCATGCTTGTTTGAAAGGTACGACAAAAGGCTTCCGATAGGGTACATGCAGCTATAAACTTTTCCAAGCGATAGTGGAATAGTGGCACCAAATAATTGTATGGCTAAGATTATGTTTTTTTTTTTTTTTCATTGAGTGACGATAAGTTGTTTCGTGCAGCGGCTTTAAAACGTTGAATTAACGATATGAGAGTAGTAACCAAGTAACCAACTCATGTTGTATGCTTATGGTATTGTTTGGGCATAATATTTTGTTATCTGTCTCATGTTATTTAACTTTAAGTGAAATTTCAATTTATGACAAAATTTTAATTTTTCTCGATTTAATTTCAATCTTTTCATTATGAGAATTTCTTAGTCAACCAGATTGTAATTGATCTTCAGTAAAATTGCTAAGTGGCAACCTAAAATTTTGAATCTCGTATAATGGAGCCAATATAAGATCGAGCGGAGTGAAAAGCTTCTCGTTAGGTACTTGTTCAATCCTTCTAAAGAAATTGTCAAATCAATAAAACAATAACTTTTGAATTATACCTTAGTTGATAGAATATTTTATCCGTATGGAACATATAGACGGTTCCAAAAATGGTAAAACTGAGTTATGACAATGTCTTATAACTTAAAAAAATTAAAGTTCTTTATTTAACACTTTTATAACATGACGTAATTGTAAGTTGCCACGTCATGAAATTAAGTTGAAGTTCAATAATGACCTAATTGAGACATGTTGAAGTTTGGTAACTCGATTGTTATTTTTCTGAAAGTCGTCATTCAGTTCAAATTTAAGAAGGATATGTACTCTGATGCATCCTTGATCCTCCTTTGAAATCTCTATACAATCTAATTCCATTTCATTGCACAAGTCATCAAGAAGAAAAGGTGGGAAGGACTAGTGGTCGTGGACAATTATTTTGAAAAATTGGGACCATCCGTGTGGATTTGGGGTGACAAATGGGCCGTTGAACCATATGACTGACCCTATGGCTCGACCCTTTGAAATTTATTTCTGGCACAGCCTAGGCCAGTCAGCTCTAGAGGAATAGCCAGGTCTGAAGTGCCAGGCAGGGCCTTGCTGACATGGCTCGATGCTATGGGAAGTCCATGTTAACTTCTTTATTTGCAAATTTAGCTTGATACACATTCTTTCAAAACTCATTTTCAACTACACATTCTTCAATAAAATAATATTTTCTATTACATCAATAATTTTTCCTTACTTTTTAATCATATATTTCCTATCATATCACTATTTAAAATACATTTTTTCTCAATAGTATCCATCAAACACACTGTGACAACTGACACGGTTTGTTATTGTGAGAGGCCGTGGAGATTAGCCTATTTATTTGCAGATTTAACTTAGCTACGTAAACTCACTTTAGAAACAAGTTCAGAAACCTACCGCTGTAGGATTCAATGATTTATACCTTGTGATATGGCAGTATTTGCCACCGCCATTTATATTTGAACCATGCTACTTGTACTTAATTTTTTGACAGGATTTTTGACATAATGCCACACGGCGGGGCCGCCGTGTGGCATTATGTCAACAAAGTTGTCAACAAATTCGGTACAAGTAGATTATACCCGTCGCAGGCGCCCCCCCAATAGGGGGTCGTCGTGTGGCATTATGTCAACAAATTCAGTACAAGTAGATTAATTCTTTATATTTTATTAATTCACAGAGAAATTAAAGACGTATAGAATTGCAATTCTGCATGTAAGTCCAAGTAGAACATCAGCGTCAAATTATGCTTTCAAAGAAACATGTGCTTTCAGAGTCCAACTCTGAATTATGTCAGCTTCAAAACAACATACAAATTCACGAACCACATTCAAGAAAATAAAGAACACATGGACCATATATTAATCTTGGTCCGTTTGAACAATTAAATAAGAGAGTACATATTTGTCTTTAACACACTTTTCATATATAAACCATTATTACCCGTGCACAATTTTCACATATAGATAATGACCGTGAGAGGGTAGATTAACTTAGCTGTCTATGCGTTGAAGCTCTCATACTATGTTGAATATATCCAAAAACCTAAAGGGCTATAGAGGACAAAATTTATTGATTTATTAAGTCTTTCACTTTGTGGCCACTTCTTGATGTAGTAAGCGATCAACTTGAAGAAGACCATGGCAGTTGGGCTGGCTATTCAAAGTGAAGGTGGGCAATATGCTGGCAAGATTACAGTTTTTGTAGTGTTATCTTGCATGATTGCTGCAACTGGAGGAATTATCTTTGGTTATGANAAAACTCATTTTTAATCACATATGCTTCAATAAAATAATATTTTTCATTACATCAATAATTTTTTCTTACTTTTTAACCACATATTTTTCATCATATCACTATTTAAAATACATTTTTTCTCAATAGTATCCATCAAACACACTGTGACAACTGACACGGTTTGTTATTGTGAGAGGCCGTGGAGATTAGCCTATTTATTTGCAGATTTAACTTAGCTACGTAAACTCACTTTAGAAACAAGTTCAGAAACCTACCGCTGTAGGATTCAATGATTTATACCTTGTGATATGGCAGTATTTGCCACCGCCATTTATATTTGAACCATGCTACTTGTACTTAATTCTTTGATAGGATTTTTGACATAATGCCACATGGCGGGGCCACCGTGTGGCATTATGTCAACAAAGTTGTCAACAAATTCGGTACAAGTAGATTATACCCGTCGCAGGCGCCCCCCCAATAGGGGGCCGTCGTGTGGCATTATGTCAACAAATTCGGTACAAGTAGATTAATTCTTTATATTTTATTAATTCACAGAGAAATTAAAGACGTATAGAATTACAATTCTGCATGTAAGTCCAAGTAGAACATCAGCGTCAAATTATGCTTTCAAAGAAACATGTGCTTTCAGAGTCCAACTCTGAATTATGTCAGCTTCAAAACAACATACAAATTCACGAACCACATTCAAGAAAATAAAGAACACATGGACCATATATTAATCTTGGTCCGTTTGAACAATTAAATAAGAGAGTACATATTTGTCTTTAACACACTTTTCATATATAAACCATTATTACCCGTGCACAATTTTCACATATAGATAATGACCGTGAGAGGGTAGATTAACTTAGCTGTCTTTGCGTTGAAGCTCTCATACTATGTTGAATATATCCAAAAACCTAAAGGGCTATAGAGGACAAAATTTATTTATTTAAAGTCTTTCACTTTGTGGCCACTTCTTGATGTAGTAAGCGATCAACTTGAAGAAGACCATGGCAGTTGGGCTGGCTATTCAAAGTGAAGGTGGGCAATATGCTGGCAAGATTACAGTTTTTGTAGTGTTATCTTGCATGATTGCTGCAACTGGAGGAATTATCTTTGGTTATGACCTTGGAATTTCAGGTTCTTTATTTTCTTCTTTCTTTGTTAACATACACTTGTTACAATTTTCGAAAGTTTACAGTATGGTACGATGGTTTGCTATCATAGTTGTTGACTATCGATGTACCGATAGAATTAACTTCTTTGCAAAAAGAATTTTGGTGTAATGAAGTATTGAAGTGCCAGATTTAATATTCTGTATGTTTATGTGAAGGTGGGTTGACCTCAATGGAATCATTTTTGAAGGAGTTCTTTCCACATGTATACAACAAAATGAAGGAAGAAACAAAGACAAGCAACTATTGCAAATTTGATAGTCAGTTATTGACACTTTTCACTTCCTCTCTCCATATAGCTGGTCTTATTGCCTCTTTCTTTGCTTCACCGGTCACTAGGGCCTACGGCCGGAAGCTATCAATTTTGATTGGTGGAACTGCATTGGTTGCTGGTGCCGCCTTGGGTGGAGCATCGTATAATATTTACATGCTATTGCTTGGTCGTGTTTTGCTCGGGACTGGGCTTGGTTTTACTAATCAGGTAATTAGATAGTGTTATGTAGTGACCTTTCATAGCTCGTGGTAGAGATGTCAAACAGGCCGAGCGGCTCGTCTGCTTGTCAAATGACGAGCCCAAGCTCGAGCCAAGCCTCTAGCGAGCTCGACGAGCCTAGCCTTGCTCAGCTTGTTGAGCTCGCGAGCGGCTCTTGGGTAAGGCCCACGAGCCGAGAAGCTCGGCTCGTGGGCTCGTGAATTTTTTTTTAAAAAACGTGAAAAAAAAAACAAATTTCAAAAAAGCTCGCGGCTCGGCTCGTGTGCTCACGAGCTCGCCCACGAGCAAACGAGCCACGAGCTAGAGCCGAGCTTGTGGGTTAAAGGGTTGAGCCGGCTCGGTTCGGCCCATTGACATCTCTAGCTCGTGGTTTTTCTTCGATTCGAGTTTCTCTTCGCATTATTTTTATTATTCTGACTTTTAATTTTTGTCTTTTTCATATTTTCTCAAACCAAGACTATAAAATGAACAGGTAAATTAGCCCAGATTTCCAACACCATTGAATGATATAGTACAGTGCAAAGATCTGTACATCTTAATGCTGAATTAAAAACAGGTTGAAAAAAAGCGAGAAGATTTAGCAGTCCATAGTGTTCTGGTTTATCAAATGACTTATGGTCCTGTTTGGTACAGATTAAAATTAGATTTTAATTTAAGTTAAAGTCAAACAATTAATATTAATCACATCTTTTAAGGTCCCACAACTTTTCAACCATACATTTCAAAAACTTTTACCATAATCTACTAAAAATCTAATTTTAATCCTCATCAAATACCCTGTGTGACGTTTTGCTGTAGAAGACAGTATTCAAATAATATACACGAGGCCTTTAAACAAATTAAACTTTTAGATCGAATAGTATAACAGGGTATTAGAGTAGGCAAATGCCTTGATACAAGTCTCACTATCTCTCGTTTATTTAAATATTGTGCATGTGAAAGGCTTAATTTAGTGGGAAAAAATGAATCTCACATATAGTGAGCGAATGTGTTGAAAATAATATATAAATGATTCTCTCTAACCACTTAATCTTTCTTCTTTTTGCGTTTGCCTCAACAATATACCATATAAGTAGAAGAAAATGGGAACAATGTGTCTAAGCATGAAATAGTATTAGGGAATTAGATTAATCTATTTATACACTGGAGCCTCGTGTACACTCCCCTCACGAGGGGAGGGCCCACGATTAATAAAATAATCGTGGCCACCCTATTGTGAGGAGGCAGATGGGATCGGGTACGTCTAGAAAGTCCTAGGGAATTTGTTGAAACCGGAAACACAATTAGAGAAGAAGCAAAAAAACTAGAAGGGCCAATTGACATAATCGTACCATGCAATCCTTTGAAAAGCGTTCAAAATAAATTATTAAAAAAACATGCTCTTAAGCTACACAAGTTGCTAGTAAAAAGAAATATAAAACTCAATGTCAATTAGTAGTGTATCTAAATTGTGTTATTTATATCAATTAAATAGTTCTCTTTTGAGTGTCAAACTCTGCAAACTTAATGTAAATTTGTTAATATTCTACCTATCATCTATTGTCTGCAGGCAATTCCATTATACCTATCAGAAATGGCACTGTCCAAATACAGAGGTGCTTTTAACATGGGTTTTCAAATCTGTCTAAATATCGGTTTTATAATGGCCACGTTTACAAACTATTGCACTGTTAAAATCAGAGGAGGTTGGGGTTGGCGAATTTCTTTATCAATGGCTGCAGCCCCGGCTGCAATTCTGACTATTGGGGCGATTTTCCTCCCAGAGACACCAAATAGCCTAATTGAGCACGAAGATAATCACGTTAAGGCCAAGCTAATGCTGCAAAGAATTCGAGGTGTTGATGATGTTCAAGTAGAACTAGACGATCTCATACAAGCAAGTTATGCTTCAAAATCAGTTAAACATCCGTTTAAGAATCTTTTGCAAAGAAAATATAGGCCTCAACTCATTATGTCAATTGCAATTCCATTCTTCATACAAGCAACAGGAATCGGCGTGATCGGGTTCTATGCTCCAATACTCTTTCGAACAATTGGTTTAGCAGAAAGTACATCCCTGTTGTCGACAACGTTGCTCTCATTCGTGGGCTTAGGTTCGACTATTGCATCATCTTTGATAGTCGACAAACTTGGCAGACGGGTTTTATTTCACTTGGGCGGGATTCTAATGTTCGTTACTCAAATGTTGATTGGAGCAATAATGGCTGCCAAATTGGGAGACCATGGAGAATTAAGCAAAGGGTGTGGCATATTAGTTCTGATCTTAATCTGTGTGTACGTTGCTGCATTTGGTTTGTCATGGGGACCATTGGGATGGGTTGTTACAAGTGAAATTTTTCCACTGGAAATAAGGTCAGCAGCACAGAGTATTAATATAGCTACGAGTCTTTTTTTTACATTCGTCGTTGCTCAAGGTTTTCTTGCTATGCTTTGCAAAATGAAGTCTGGAATTTTCTTCTTCTTCGGGGGATGGGTGGCATTGATGACCGGATTCATCTACTTTTTCCTGCCAGAAACCAAGAATATTCCGATTGAGAAAATGGAGAAAATCTGGGGGGAACATACTTTCTGGAGTAGATTTGTTCCTAATAGTCAGGAGTATGAAAACAGTAAGACTGAGGTAGCATGATCCCGGTAATATAGTGTATTAACCCAAAAATTGCGTCGATGCTTTTACTTTCTTATCATAGATAATCAAGGTTACGTGATTTTCTGAATTCTGTGTAATGAAGGTTTCCTAAATTTAATTTTGTGTTGGGTATTGTATTCATTCTGCTTGTACCACGATGCTAGACTGACCTATTTATCTCAAAATGTACGACGTTAATTTATAATAGACTAAGCTCGAAAATTCGATTTTAAAAAAAAAAAATCTGATGCACCACGATATCATTAGAAACATAGTTATTAAACCCTGACCGGACTGGCCGGTTCGATCCGGAACCTGTCGAACCGGACCATGGTCTGGTCCGAGCTGCCCAATTTTTTTAGAGGAAATTACATCTAATCCTGTTTTTAAAGTTTACATTTCATTAATCAGATTTGAAGTTTAATTTTTCTAAAATCAAGTTATAATTTATCAATAAATTTATTTTTAATAATCAACAACTAATAAAAATTAATTTATATACATACCCCTACCCTATCTACTCATTCAAACCCTAAAATCAGTTTTTCTCCCATCTCTCTCCATTCTCTCTTCATTGCCGTCTCTTCACTCCCAAATCGAACCACCGCCGTCGCCGCCGTGTAATCAGTTTTTAATAATCAACTTGCTTGATGTAAGTGTCGCTCCTGCGAAGGCGAGGTGCAGTGCAATGAAGCAGATCGACTCTGTAGTGATGGTGGTGCTACAGTCGAAGTCGTAGTTGCAGTCGTAGAGTGATTTCGCCCCTGTCGATGCTACAGTTTGGTAAAGATGGTGGCGAATCTGGTGACAACGATGTGCGGTGGTTGGTCGCGGTGATGGTGGTGGTACGGGTGGTGATGTGACCTAAAAAATGTTAATTTGTGACCGTAATTTCATAATTTGTGACGGTATAATAAGTTGTGACCTATAATATTGTGATTTGTGATCGATAAAGAAATTGTCACTTTTAAATTTTTAATTTGTGACCGATGAACAAACTGTGACCTATAATATTTTTGAATTGTGACCGTAAAATAATTTGACACATAAAAATTTTGATTCATGATCAAAAAATAATTTGTGAGTAATTAAATGGTTAATTTGTGAGTAATTAAATGGTTAATTTGTGACCAAATTGTATAGATATGTGACTTTAATATATTTAATTAATCAATTAAATAATAAATAAATTTTAATAAAAATCTGATTTTCAAAATTTAAAACATCTATCCTTAATTTTGAAATGGGTGATACTTAATACCTTAATTATGTATTGTTCCGTGAAGTAAAGCCATAAAAAGTTAAAACCCATCAGGCAAAAAGGCATTCCATCCAGGCAAAAGGCATTTCCTCATTCTCAGTTAAAACCCATCAGGCAAAAAGGCATTCCCTCCATCAGGCTGGACGTGATTGAACTGTAATTCTAGAAATGGATTTGAATCCAGTAAGTTTTCATTATCTCTGTTGATATGGTGCTGCATTATTGAAGCAGGCAAAGCAGACCGAGACCATGGGAGTGGTCCAAAGCAACCAATCACAATACACAAGTGATTTAATCGAGGCACTCTACTCCAAATTGAAATGCTTGTTCACAATAAAGTCGCGTGAATATTTTTTGGCCACTTCATTCAATTCATTGATGGTTCTACACATAAACTTAGCAACCACAGCAAGCAATGCTTGTTTGATTTTTTAATCAATAGATTCTAAACATAAACTTAGCAACCACCGACACTTGTGATCTTTCTGGCTTCAATTTCTCTGTAAATTTCAGCCTGAATTCCAAACAGGAACTCAAGCCTTGCTTCAGAACTTGAAGGCTTTTGCAAGAATTTAGATTGGATAATAAAGAAAACAAATGGAGAGACCCCATAGGCTCTGTTTTCAAAGGGGGATTTTTGGGTTCATGGACAATAGTTGCAATTTGTGGATGTGTAATTGCTAAAATTTTAATGTTCCGTAGGTAAATAAGGAGGTAAGAAATGCAAGTTGATAAAATTTCTCGTTGGATTCATCTTATGATTTGTTTTTGCATGTAAACTTGTTTAAAACTTATGTTAAAACTTAAAAGATGTTAAATTTTTATTATTCAATAAATAGATAATAATATATTTAACAAGTATTGACCCGCCGGTCCAATCATCGAATCATCGGTCGAATTATTAATCCCCTACATTCTCCGAGTCAATGTCCGAGTCGGATTTGACAAGTATGATTAGAAATTTCTCAATTTTTCCAATACGTAAAAATTGAAACCCAAAAAGAAAAAATTATGACCCATTAGCCCCCACTCCATTCCCCAAATCTGCACATTTCATCCCTCGCGCTTTCTAAGTCTCTCACTGTCTCTACATTCTCGGCTCGCCCTCGATCATTCAATTGTGTGTAAGATAGGCTCAATTTCTGGGAATCTGCTTACCTCTAAGCTTTATATCTTATCTCTTTTAGCTTTTTTTTTTTCTTATTATAATGTTTTTGGGTGGATATGGTGTTTTGAATTTTTACAGATGCCGCATTAAACTAAAAATTGAGGCCAAAGGCTATTTTTTTTTCCCCTTAAGCTTGCTACTGCATTACTTACCCTTTTCAAAAGGTTTATTAGGTCCAGTTGTCTCTCTATCTTATTCCCAAAATATATGTAAATTTAACCCGTTCGGTGTTTCGATTTGCTTTAATCATTTCAGTTGAATTTTGTATAGATTGACTGAAAAGATGAGTGTATGCGACACGAGGGGCGCCTTGAATGAATTAGGTATTGAGCAATGAACATATTGATTTAGTTATACTGTAGGCTGTAGCTATTTTCTCGGAAATATTCAGTAGAATTTTTGCCTCTAAAATGATTGTTAAATGAAAAAGTGAAAAATTTGTAATGGATTTGGTTTGGAATGTGAATTTATTTCTCGAAAATGTTATTGGAGAAAATGATTTCAATTTTTCTGCTGGGATGAGGAACGTTGCACAACCAATCCCATCCTTCATGGATTGTTAAGGAAATATAGATGAAAATTTTGTCCGGAATTCCCTCCTGAGCCATGATTTTCTTGAACGTTACAGCCTGAGTTTCCAAGGAAAGATGAAATGGCTGCTGCTAATGCTGATTGAAAAGTTGGATCACAGGCAACTCCCTTAGTTGCAGATGCAATTTTATCTGTCGTGTGCATATTCTGTACTACTGGAAAATTTGGACATTAATATAGATATAAGGTTGAGAATTATAAGATGCTTCTATATGGTTTCTGTGTTGAACAATGCCCCAGAACGGGT
Source organism: Fraxinus ornus (assembly GCA_903798235.1). NCBI lineage: Eukaryota > Viridiplantae > Streptophyta > Magnoliopsida > Lamiales > Oleaceae > Fraxinus > Fraxinus ornus. Next base: position 53,250 of record CAIGRF010167405.1, read on the forward strand.
ATGGAATTCGTTATTCCAGGCTACTTTTATGGTGTTGGAGTCGAAGATGAAGAAGATGGCGTTGATGAAAAATTGAGACATGTAGACGTAGAGGGCATAGCAGAAAATAAGGTTGAATATAATTCATTATTAGAGGAAATATTAGGTTTGGTAAGGTCAAGAACAGCGGGAGGGTGTGATAGGGAAGTCGAGATGGAAGCTCGAGGAAAATAGAAAGGCTGGGATTTGGTTAAGTTATTCGTGGTTGAATCCATGGAGATTAGTGCTAGTGGAGGAGATAGCTGAGACTCCAAGGCCTTGTTTTGAGGTGGAGAAGTCAGACTTTAACATGGCAGCTGCTGCAGAGGTTACAGAATCCACGGCCTTAGCTGATACTGAAAGTGGATGGTTGTGTATTCCTTCATAAGTGGTTATCAAAACTGACAAGTCTTCTGCGCATCTTTGCTCCTAAAAAATGAGATAGCAGTTAGACAGAGGTTCTAAAAGTTGACCCAAATATCAAAGATAGTATGTCCGAGGGCAAGGATTGCATTGTAGATGAATTTTATGTTTCAAAATCAAAGCCTTGTTGGGAACAACTTCAAATTAGATAAATATGACTTTCAATGTTATATATGAATTTATTATATTGACTTTCTTAAATTTCAGTCCCTGCTTCCTGAATTCTTGGATCTGCCCTTGATTAATTATTTAGATTCAAGAAAAACAATACATAGACCATATATTAATCATGGTATCCAGCAGTAAAGTTGGATGTAGCATTGTGCACTCACGATGAACTATCCCGTCCAAAATTTCAAAATGTTCAAATGAGTAGAAAATGTTCTTCATGTGCCAACTGGATTCATTTTTTTGTCAAAGGCATGATATTTGTACAATTTTCATAAATAGATAGTGATACGTTGAAGTTTTATTTATTTAAATCGTGCATGAACTAATCTCTAATCATTCAACTTTGCTTCCAGTTTTTGATGCAGTAACTGATCAGCTTGAAGAAGGCCATGGCAGTTGATAGTGAAGGCGGGGAATATGCTGGCAAGATTACAGGGCTTGTAGTGTTATCTTGCCTGATTGCTGCAACTGGAGGAATAATCTTTGGTTATGACCTTGGTATTTCAGGTTCTTTACTTTCTTGAATTAACTTAAGAAAGTAACACTTAATATGTTGTTGTAAGATGAATTTGGTGAAATGAAATATTAAAGTGTCTGATGGAATTCTGTATGTTTATGTGAAGGTGGGTTGACCTCAATGGAATCATTTCTCAAGGAATTCTTCCCAGAAGTTTACAAAAAAATGAAGGAAGAAACAAAGACAAGCAACTATTGCAAATTTGATAGCCAACTGTTGACACTTTTCACTTCCTCTCTCTATATAGCTGGTCTTATTGCCTCTTTCTTTTCTTCACCAGTCACTAGGGCATTCGGCCGGAAAATATCAATCTTGATTGGTGGAACTGCAATTCTCGCTGGTGCTGCCTTTGGTGGAGCGTCTTATAATATTTACATGCTGTTACTCGGTCGCGTTTTGCTCGGTGTTGGGCTTGGTTTTACCAATCAGGTAATTCGATAGTGTAGTGTAGTGACTTACATAGCTCATGGCTTTTTTTTTATTATTTTTTTTTATTTTTTTTTGAAGTGTCTCTGACTCCCTTCCGTTGTAAATTTATGTCTAGTTATTGTTATTAGGGATAATTGCAGCAAAAGTCTCAAACCTTTGAAATATTAACAGACTTTCCCCAAACCTTTGATTTATTGTAGCCGTCACCCCTAACCTTTCCAAACATTATAGGTGAAACAGAAATAAATAAAGGAGAAGTTTTTCAGAAAATCTTATATTTAGCTTTCTGAACCAAGTGAAACAATTGTTTTTGTCTTTTATTACATTATTTTTCTACCACTCAATGTAAATTCATTAACATTCTACATATTATCTATTGTCTGCAGGCAGTTCCATTATACCTCTCTGAAATGGCATTGTCCAAATATAGGGGAGCTTTTAACACTGGTTTCCAAATCTTTCTTAAAATTGGTTTTATAATGGCCACGATTATAAACTATTGCGCTGTTAAAATCAAAGGAGGTTGGGGTTGGCGAATTTCGTTAGCAATGGCTGCAGCCCCAGCTGCGGTTCTGACTATTGGGGCATTTTTCCTCCCCGAGACACCAAATAGCCTAATTCAGCAAGTAAATGATCATGAAAAGGCCAAGCGAATGCTGCAAAGAATTCGAGGTGTTCATGATGTCCAAGTAGAACTAGACGATCTCATACAAGCAAGTTATGCTTCAAAATGCGTCAAACACCCATTGAAGAATCTCTTGCAAAGAAAATATAGGCCTCAGCTCTTCATGTCAATAGCAATTCCCTTTTTCCAACAAGCAACAGGAATCAATGTGATTGGGTTCTATGCTCCAGTACTCTTTCGAACAATTGGTTTAGCAGAAAGTGCATCGCTGTTGTCAGCAACGCTGCTCTCATTCGTGGGCTTAGGTTCGACTATTGCATCATCTTTGATAGTCGACAAACTTGGCAGACGAGCTTTATTTATCTTGGGTGGGATTCTAATGTTTGTTACACAAATGTTCATTGGAGCAATAATGGCAGCCGAATTGGGGGATCATGGAGAATTAAGCAAAGGGTACGGCGTTTTGGTTTTGATCTTAACTTGTGTATACGTTGCTGCTTTTAGTTTGTCATGGGGACCATTGGGATGGGTTGTTACAAGTGAAATTTTTCCACTGGAAATAAGGTCAGCAGCACAAAGTATTAATGTAGCTACAAGTCTTCTTTTTACATTCATCATTGCTCAAGGTTTTCTTGCTATGCTTTGCCACATGAAGTCTGGAATTTTCTTCTTCTTTGGGGGATGGGTGACATTGATGACTGGATTTGTCTACTTTTTCCTGCCAGAAACCAAGAATATTCCTATCGAGAAAATGGAGAAAATATGGGGGGAGCATACTTTCTGGAAAAGATTTGTTCCTAGTAATCAAGATTATGAAAAGAGTATGATTGAAAAAGAATGATTCATTTGATTATTTGAAAATGAGTCCATCCTACTAATATATATGCATTATAGTGTGTTACACCAAACGTATGTCGACTAAAACATTTATGCTTCTATTTTCCTGTCATGGATAATCAGAGCTACGTGATTTTCTGTATTCTGTATAATGAAACCAGCATATATACCAGCACGAGTTTCCTAAATTTAATTTACTGTATTGAGTATTTTCTGACTTGCTTTCATAATAGAGAGATAAGATTTGGAATACCATGTAACTATTAGTTTAATTTCTACTGATATATCGACTTAAATTTCACTTTGGTATTTTGATGAGGAATGAATCTTATGCTCCATTGTTTTGCCAATCAGCTCCTTCTTGTTTCCTACATTTTTTCTTTCAAAACCAGTGTTTTTTCTAGACTCTTATCATCTGTTCAATTGGCTAATTCTCTGTCTTTCTAGTGATAACATGAAAACAAATTCCATTATAGGTAGTTTACTATCCACCCTCCAAAGAAGAAGAAAATTCCTGACTTGAAATGGCGAAGCATTGATGAAAATGTTTGGCCAACCACGGAAAGTGCAGGTTTTACTGGGAATTAACGGGCCAAATGCAGATCAATAACAAAACCAAATGAGCATACTTTTGTTTAGTCCACCATAATCCCCTAGATTGGGAGACAAATATTTGAATACCTCCCATTAACAGAAATCTTCTGCCAAGTTTGTCGATTATCAGCATTGGTGTGAAAGTTGTACCCTAACCAACAACCCCGGTTACCTTTGCAAATATGAGAGCTGCACTGCCCAAATTAACTTGTTTGGAAGAGAATAGTCGTATAGAATGCAATCACATTGATTCCAGTTGTTGAAAGAATGGTGTTGCTATAGACATGACAACCTGATGCCTGTATTATCTTTGTATGATATTCTTTCAAGGCTTTTTTATGGTTTTCGAAACATCACTAGCTTGGATGAGATCGCTTAGTTCTACTTGAACATCATCTATGCTTCGGACTATATGCATCTTTTTAGCCTTTTTGTGATTGTTGTTACGTTGAAATAGACACGAGAAAGAGTGCACCTAGAGTCAAAACTGATGCTGGAAATGCAGTTAGGGACCCGTCAAGGATGAGCTTCCTCATTTGGGGTGGATGGGTGGTGAGCGTTCTCCAAAGTCGAGGAAACTTGACCTAGGGGCCTGGCTCTTACTAACGAGGATGCCCCAGGCGTATACTTCCCGCACTTGTGAGATCACTAAAAATCACGCGTAATGGGCTGAAGAGGATGCTGGTCGACAACTGGAGCTCAGTCTAAATTGGTGTTCAATAATTTTTATGCTTAAGGGTATACTCATCTTCTGTTTTTTCTTTAATTCGCTCAACTCAAAATTGATGTCAGTGAGTCGACAAGCATCAATTTGCAAACTAAGAATTTGTGCCGTGTTTTGAGAAAAAGACTGTAAATATGTTTGCAATATAAGTTCAGCTGGGACATGATGCAGGGAGAATTTTCAGAATAGCCCATGAATAGTGTCTTTTTAGGTTTTTCGTAAAAATGTCTATTTTACCCTTAATGAAATGGGTCATTTATTGCAAGATATATCCTTCTATTTTAAAGTAAGTCTCGAATTTGTCTTGTATTTCTTCTATTTTGATTGTTAGTATATAAATTCATTCTTTGATCTAGTGCATCAGCATAATCTGCTATTTTTCTTCCGTATTCTTTTAAGAGTTTATCATATTCTTCAGACGTTCTATTTAGATTCTCTAGTTGGGATTTAATTATTTCTATTTTCTCATCTATTCTTGCTAACAGTCTATCTAATCCTTTAACTGTATATCCTGACATTTCTAAACAATAGTATTATGAAATTTAAACATGATAGCAAATGATTCAAGTATCATAGATAATTTCAAAGTATTCAAATTTAATCCCTACGATTC
>CAIGRF010167426.1:2172-20543 GCA_903798235.1 Fraxinus ornus
CCACTAAAATGAATGATGTGGCAGTAAACAAACGATAACTAACACACGTAATCGTTAGTTGCTGACATGAAATAAGTACAATTTCATTGAAATAAATGACGACAATCATTTATTGACTGTTATGTCACCAATTTTCTTTAGTCTAAATGACATTATTATATGGAGTTACCTGTTTGAAATAATTAAAGTATAGTTATCTGATTGAACAAAATTGTAGTTCTGTTATTTGATTGAAATAATGAGATAGTAACACATCATGTTACCTGTAGGAACTCATATGACTAACACACAATGTATCATTGTAACACACAGTGTTACTCCCTGACCAATTCAATTAACACAACATGTATGCTAGTAACATATTATGTAACCCTCTTAATTTTGCGAATAACACATGTTACTCCCTCATTTTTACAATCGATTGTGTTGCATGTACATAATGATTTATATAATGGTTTACATACATATAATAAAGTAAATTGTCCAAACAGTTGGTGGTGAAATTGTTTGGAAGTTATTTAGAAATTGACACTATATGAAATCGCCCCTCCAAGACAAATCATCCAATCCTAAATATCGTTTTCTTGTTTCATTTTAGCCCTCAAATTGTGTTCCTCAAATCAAATCCAATAGCATGTAAACTCTAACCCACATTCTCTTCCAATTGAAGGGGATTTTTTGAACTAGATGCTGTGCATAATCTCTAATTTGACGAGTGTAATGACGATTTTTTCTAGGCAAATATTGAATTTTGTAGATATCTAGCCAATTAGTAAATCAAATCTCGAGTTTATTATGAAACCATCCGTAGGGGCCAGGTGTACTAATGTTTCAAAGACGGGGACAACAACAAAAAAAAAAGAATAAGACACATTTGGGACAAGATCACTACTTTGGACAAAGGTTAGCGCTGAAATTGCAATCTACAATTAATTATTTATGTGACTAAAGTTAAAAAAATAAGATTCAAAAAACAATTGTGGATAATTTCACTATCAGTCCCAACCTATTGCTATAATAGAAAGTTGATACTCGATCTTTAAAATGAGCAAGTTGATCCTAAACATTTAATTATTATAATTTCAACATGATAGACTGATAGGAACGTCCTAATTTTCATGGATCGTTAATATAGACTAAATTTAAAGAAGGAAAAAATAAAATTTGTGGAAAAATAAATAAAGAGTAATATTATATAAAATGCAAACTTGAAGGGTAATATGGTCATAAAATTATTATATAGCAGCAGCATCCCTCAACTGCTGCCACTTACAACTGCCTTCTAAGTAACATCTGCTCCCTCTCTACTTGTCACACACTCACTGTCGCAAACATTCAACAAATTCTCTCCACGTATTCGAAGATTCTGATTTTTAGGTCAACGATCTGTAAGTTCTGCGAATCTTTTCTATCTCTTCTTCGATTCTAGTGAAGTTTTCATTTTTTTGGTTTTTTTTCTTGGTGTTACTTTTGATTTTTATGGGTTCATTTGTTTCCTTCTTCGTCTTCTAGGAATAAAGTATCCTCGTTAAGATTTTTATGTATGGATGATGAACAAATTGAAGGTTAATTATTGAAGTGAGTTGATCTGACTTAACAAACTGAGGCGGCCTGTGTAACTTTTGTACAAACAGAGGGGATATTCATATTTGCGATTGTATATAACTCCAAAACTCATCTTGAATTCTGATTGTATTCTCAGAATATATATAGTTTTATTTTTCAATTTTTTTTTGGGTAAATCTGTTCATTTTCTTTTAAACCGACCTCTTTCTAGACCAAAAATTGGTTAGTTCCTCCGCCTTTAACCTGGGGATTTTTTGAAAAAAATTCATGGACTGTCATTCGGTATAGAAACAAATCAACAATTTTTCAAAATCTACTTCTTGTCATTTGAATGAGAACAAATCACAATTTATGTTTATTACTCAGTGAATAATGGTAGAATTTCATTTTATACTTCTTGAGTCTCACAAACTTGCTCTTTTGCTTTAATTTCAGGTTTCTTGTGTTATAGATTCGAGACAATTTCAGTTGGGCATAGGAGTGACCAATATGCGGTGGCTGAGTCTGTCAATTGATGTTTTTCGTTGTGTCATCTCCTTGAATTTTTACTTCAGGGTTATTCTATAAGTTGTCATTTCGTCTGTTGAATTCAACCTAATTGTTGTTTCCATTATCCTTTTATCTCTACCTATCAATGGGATCCAGTCACCTTTCTTTCTTTAAGTGTTTTATCTTCATTCTATAAATTTAGATAAGTGATAGAACCGTTCAAAACTATTGTAGTTCAAACAACTGTTGTGTTTAATTCTGACTCAAGTTTGTAGTCTCTGTGTCTTGGTGACCTTGATCTTTTGTTCAAATTGATTGCATTTCCTATAACAGATCTGCTAGATCCTTCATCTTTGTTTTTAGGTCGGGCTTCCTCTTTTCTATCAGTAGTTTTGCGTTTCCATTGTTCACTTTCATAGACTTTGAAGACCATTCAAGAGTCAAAAGAAGTTATGGTGTGCCAAGCAGCGAGTCAAACAAGGTTTAAGGCATTAAAACATGAAAGTGGGATTGCTGGGAGAACAACCATCATAGTTAGAGTAATAGCATGCTTTCAACCTTTGCAGAATTGCCAGGTTTGTTTAAAATAGTTTCTAGCTCTGGTTATGGTTGTTGATATTATGTCTTTGTTGAATCAACTGTTTGTTATCCAAATGTTGCTATCATGTTTCTGTAATTACGATAATCATGATACCACTAAATTTTTCCCTGTTCATCTGCTACCAGGCTGAATATTTCCGTCAATTGCTTAAACCTGTTACTTAGCTTGTTATCGAGTTTCCGTCGTCCAATCAAGCTAGCAATATATAGTTTCCGCCTTCTGTTGTTTAGCACTATTGAAAGTAAGCGGTTTGTGGATTAAATTCAGGCATTATCCTGGTACGATATCTATATTTTAACGGAACATGCACTCATTTGTCTTTGATTCATATCTAGAGCTTGTGAATGACTATTATAATTATGCATGCCAGGTTTTTTTTTTGACTGAATGGTTATGGGCAAAGAGTCTTGTCAGCAATTATCTGCGTGGAATTTGCCCCATTTGGATCATATGGCACTTTTACAGCTGAGGCAAAACAATAATCTGCCATGGTTTCCAAATTCTTCCACATTTTCTGCAAATGTGGGTTTTCCGGGATGTACAATTTCTAATTTACCTGGTTCGAAAACAGACCAACTAAATAGAGTTGATGGGTTCTTCCAACATCTTCCTCGTCGCTGGGAGAGCTCATCTCCTATGATAAACCTATATCTGAAAGATTCTCAATGTGGGTTATCCCAAGGTCTTGGTATGAGTGCGAACCCTGTTGGTGCTTCTTTCACTTCTCAGAAAAAGTTCCTCATTTTCGATCAGTCTGATAATAACACTAGATTGTTCTTTAACCCATCATTATCTCGTTCCCAAAATCAAGTTATTGCCTCCAATACTGCTGCTGGAGGTCATGGCACATGTGACGAAGTTGCTGTTCAAATGGAGCAAGAAGCACAGTCCTTGGTGAAGCCAATTATTCTGGAGAAATGGGATGAAAATCATTCAACCGGAGGAAGTGAGGTGCATGAAGACACTGAGGAAATCAATGCTTTACTCTACTCAAATAGCAATTATGAGTATGATGATGATAATGAGAATGATGAAGTAACTAGCACGGGGCATACTCCATTCACTATTGAAGAGGGATATGACAAGGGCATACAAATTGAGGAACTAGTTGAGGAAGTTGCCAGTTCTAATGGCTCGACTAAAAGGCAAAAATTGCTTGATGGTGGGTACAAGCAATCATCATTGGTGGACACAGGAGGTCCGGTAAAAATGGATAGTCCTCAAAATTACGAGGATGGTGTGGAATCAAGCTGTGCCGGTGAGAACAACTCCTATGATGATATTGATTCCATTAAAAGAGTAAAGAAGGTTAAGATTCGCGAGTCGTTGAAAATCCTCGAAAGTATCATTCCTGGGTTAAAGAATGAGGATCCACTGTTGATAATTGATAAAGCTATAATTTACTTGAATTCCTTGAAGCTGGAGGCTGAGACTTTGGGAATTAGCTATCTTTGAGTGCATATCATCCTTAAACTCAACATGGAGTGTTGGAGTGGAGATTTCTGTTGGTTGGGTAGAATCACATACAAGATTACCATTAAGTGTGTGTTGAATAGAATTATTTATGCATTTGAAAGTGCTAAGGTGACTTTTGATTTTGCAAAACCTTTACCACCATGCTTTTCACTCTAGTAGTGTAGCAGTATGTATTGTGGGCCAATTAAAGAGGAGTTTACTGGGATGAAATTTGATCTTTACTCTCAGGTGGAGAAGAAATATGGGGTTATAATTGGTGACTTGAAATGATTATTTTTAAGCTTTGGGGTTTAAAGTAAGTATAGCAGATTTGAATTCATGATGGAGGATAGTGGTGTGGTGTGCTGTAAATGAGGACTCCTTTTCCGTGAATGTTGAGAAACTCCATAGATTAAGTGCATGCGCTTGGCTATTTGGGTCCCACCTTCCATTCTCACATCCTTCTTTGATTTTACGCTTTTTCTTGAATATCTCCATGTTATTGGTGTATGTCATAGAGGGAACTTCCTATCCCCTACCCATGAATTCATTCTGAATTGCTTATGCCAATACATCGTCAACTATTGTTGTTTTTTTCCACCTGTGAGTTTTTGTATTGTAAAAACTGTGGTTTGAATTCTGTAAGGACATGAATCTTGGTGTGTATTCTTGTACTGTTTGGTCTTTTGCATCTAATAAATACTTTATCTTTTTAACTGTGTTTATTTTGTTTATTTTTCTTTTTGCATTTTCATGTTTTGTGGCATTGTTGATAAGAAAACCATGTGCAGTGCGTGATTGCATTGTTGATTGACCCTCTGATTGTGAACTTGGTGGAGTGTGGGGTCAGTTCATGTCAAGATTTTTGACTCTTTCTCTGTATGAACCGTGAACTTGTCTCATTGAGTGCATAACTTCCCCCACCCCACCACACACTACGTGTGCACGCACGTGATGGTGGGAGATTCTAAATTTGGTTTTCTTAGCTTGGATTGAGAGTTTATACATTCTTATTATCATTATAATTGATCAAATTCAAGAAATTTTTGTGTTCAAATAAAATCATCACCGAGTAGGCGTATAGGAGGATAGACGACTCACTCATCACATACAATAGGACTGAAACTGAAAACTAGTTTTGTGGTTCATCCATGAAAGCGAGTCAAATTAAGACCTAATATCATGTAGGTTTAATCGTGTTTCACCAAATCCAATTGGACAATTAATTTTATTTTTGTATCTATGTGATGCAATCCTCATTTTTTTTTCATGTTCAGTAACAGCATAAATTAGGGTTTGAATATGAATTTGGAGTAAATGTTGTCAAATGTTAGGTTAATATTCATATTTTTCTTTTCTTGATAATGTAGGGTGGTTCAACAAATGACAAAAGAAATTGCATCAAATTTATTCTCATGGTTTGTAAGATAATAATAATAACATTCTTAAATGCATTATTAGTAAGGGAATGATAAGGACTGCCACATTATCATTCTTATTAGATCACAGCTCTTATTTATGGAAGTAGTTATTGACTTAAGAGAGCTCTGAACACACTGTATTCCAAGCAGAAGATCAAAATGATGCCATGGTTAAGGGCCTGTTTGGTAGGGCTCTGCTTTCGATTTTGCTTATTGAAGAAGAGATTCTTGAGAAAATTACCTTAAATTAATTTCATCTAAAAGCTCTTCTAATTCTCGACAAAGTATTTTTCAGAAAATTATTCAAATATGTTTAAAAACAATTTCGGTTTTTGACTTTTCAAAAATATTGCCGAATAGGTCTCAAGATTCTTTGATCAAAATATTATTATTATTTTTTTCATATTTCTTGTGTTGTATTTTATTTTCAACAAATTATTGCATGTTCTGGAAGGTTAAGACTCAAACCCTCTTTTTTTCATCATTTCTTTGTTTTATATATGAAATTGTTACTCTTGTTATAGTTTTTTTCTTAGGGGTGGGGTAGAGGATTAAATTGCATCATTGAACCTAACTCTTTATCATAGTAACAAGTTGGTCCCAGCCTTTCGTTCTATTTGCATAATCAATCTCTAATGACCAAATAGCGTAAATCTCTATTAAATAGTGTCGATGTCCTTTTATCTTCAACTTTAGTAGGTCACACTTCTCAACTTGGACCAATGCACTGAAATTTAAAGTAAAACATGTTTGTACAAGGGACACGACAATTTAAAAAAGATTTGAATGATTTTTTTTTATTGAAAATTGACCGCGCAATTATAATAAAAGATTGTGAATAATTTGGAACAATAAATTGCGAATCACGAGTGCTATTTTCTCTCATTTGTAAGGGTCATTGATTCATTACAATTTTTATAAGTCTAAGCTATCTATGTGAGACATGTGGGGCATGGACTAAGATACTCATATCTTCAATGAAATGTAAGGCAAATATGTTATGTGGTAATGCTGAACACACGAGTGCCCCCCACCCCCACCGTATTTTTCTAATAAATTATGAGTAGAATTGAGTTCATTATGCAATATCAAGTAGCTGGAAAAATAATGCATGTAACTCTCAGTTGACTATTGCATCCACTATTTTCTCATCCATGGCAGAATTATTTTCCTCTACTTTGCCATTTTGGCTTCTTCTTCTTCTTCTTCTTTTTTCATTCTTTATTATGACAGGTTCTTCTTACTCTTACATCCTAGCTAGCACACGATCTTGGTTCATCCTATGGTCAGTCGTTCTCTTGTCAGAATTAACTAACTAAAAAAAAAACATAATTTTCTTGCATCCATGCATTTCGAAGTATTCTTCCACACTTGAAAGGATCCCGTGTGGCGTGCATCACTTCGTACTCCTTTTTCTGGAAATAACGTTCTTTAGGAGTTATGTAGTGTGTCACATTTTTTGTTTACATGCTACGAAGACAATCATTACCTTGTGAACAACGATAGTAATACGCGGCTTTCTCTCCGTCTCAAAAGACAAAGCTTATCAGTAATTAGGCGTGACATGAAAATTTGACATTAGGACCAAGTTACTGTTTGGGATTTAGACATGAACTGAAGTGGGATGTCAATTCATGCTTGTTCCTTTCCATTTTGGCTATGGTTTTCAGTCTTGGCTCCTTTTGTGGCCCGACGAGATCACAGTGTTAATTTTTTTCAACTACAGATTTGATTTTTTTTTGGCAATCATCAAAATTATAAAAAACAAAATTACCATTTATAGGATTTCTACATGTAATAATAATATCAACTGATAGGCCAGAACTTAAAATAAATATACTTTATATCGAGAACGATGAGAAGATAGCAAGAACGATTTTTCTTGTAATTAGTGGCGGGGTGTGCAACATTTGCTATTTCCTCGGTGTTGAGGGGATTTCTACGTAAGGACTTCGTTTATGCACATAAATGTATTCTTAACCGAATAGACAACTGCTGAGAGTAGTGATGTCGATGGAACTCCAAGACCTAATAAAGACCAACTCAATATAAAACCATCCCAACTAGTACATCTTGACATCTAAAACTCAACTAGAGCTACAACGCAGTTACACAAAACTAATCACCCCAATACAGAAACACTGATGATAAGATTATTATACTTTCAGAAATAATAACTGTTATCGAAAAAGAAAAGAAACTCATTGAATATTCTAACAGGGAAGAAAAAAAAAAAAAAAACTGACAATACAGAGTTGAATGGATGTAGCATTTATGAAATGGAATTTCTCCACCTTCTAGGAATCTTCTTAGTCTGTTCTGCATTTCCTACCTGAGACCCCATATCATTGTTTTCTGTTGTTTTACCGATCTTGCTTAGTTTTTTCCACCCAACAGTCCAGGCAGATGTCTGTTTAGGCTTTGCCATCTTATCGAATTGCCTCTGTAAAGTTTCCATTTCATTTTGGAGCTCCGAGTACTTTGCCTTGACACTCTCCAGTTCAAACTTAAGAGTATTGATATCCTTTTTGGCAGCAGCCCATCCTTCTTGAAATGATTGTGGCGTCCCTTCAAGTAATGTTTTGCGGTTTGATATCAAGGGCTGGTACTGGGGTTCCCCGGCATCTTTGAGGGAGTTGTTTGATATTGCATTGCTTATCTTCACCTGCTCTGAGAAGAGGACTTGCACCACAACTCGTAATGGGAGTCTTTCGTTTTGTGCAGCATGCATACATGCATCAATTGACAGCTTCTGGCAATCCATCACACGGCACAGTCTCTTCCTTTCATGCTCAGTTAGTGTTGGATGAGCCTACAGTTGAGAAAAATCATCACCACATGCTAATAAACTTATTGAATATTGGTTTTGGAATGATGAAAAAAAAAATGATCACATGAACAATCTTCAACCAACTCACAAGGAAAAATCTCCTCACACCACTTCTACAACATCAAAGAAGAGAGAGAATGATGGAAAATGGCAATGTGTTGCGATTTGAGTCTAATTAATCTGATGATTTGAGTCTAAAGATAAGTAGAGATTGTTTTGAATATTTCTTCTTTTCTTTTTTCAACTTTTACTTACACTTCAATATGTATTTGAGCCAAGAAAACGGAGCTTTAAGATTTGAGGTTCTTGATGCATCAATGCACATGTAAATATTGTATCTCGTAATTCCATCTTGATCTTACGATGAGAGCTAATGAAAATGACAATTTTTCTTAGGAGCATGAACTATGAGAAAATCAAAATGATCAGAACATAATTCAGAAAGAAATTGCAAATAGATTTGACGTACCTTAAGATAGGAATCAATTGCTCTATACAATCCATCGTTACAAGTTCTAGCTGATTCGGGCAAAGCCTCAGCCAGGACCTGAAATTTCGTCAACGACAGATTTCTGTCTCTGGAAACCTCTGTAAGGTAGCTGTCGAGGAGCCTTGCCACTCTAATCTTGGCATTTGGATTTGTCCCCCTATGAGCTGAATCATACATATTTTTATCAGAAAACGACTGTCCCACAGGACTTAGACTTTCTGACTGTTCTTGAACTAGGAAATGCTCCAAAAGCCTCTGAACAAGATCAACATCGTACAATGTCTCACTTTTGTTGTAACAAGGTATCAAAAGATCTGCCAATTGAGCCTGTTCAAACTGCATACCAACCCTTTTCTCCAATTCAGTAACCAAAGCAGGAGCCACTTTTAACATGTTTGCCATTCTCAACAACCTAAGAAGGAAACTACATGAAACGCTATCTCTCTGTGGGGGAATTATACTTATTAGGCTTTCGATAATCATCCTTTGATCTTTGGCCTGAACAGTTGGTGTATCCTCTTTACTTCCAGCCATAATCATATGTAGCCCACCTTTCCAGCTACTACTACTTCCATTACTATTAGTACTATTACTTCCATCATCGCCAGGAGCCCCTGATCCCGACCTCTCTTTGAACAAACCGGGGAGCCATTTACTTGCATAATACATAATCACAGCCCCAATCAATTCATACCTCATCCCTTTCACCTTAATAGCAGTAATAACACGTACAAAATGATCAATCCGGAGTATGGAGACATCTTCAAACCACCAATCCAGGGGCACTTGTTGGTTCCTACTCGGGCTAGAATCTTTCATCTCATTCCATTTTGGACTGGAAACTCTCAGGGGCTTTCCTGTATACTGCCATTTTATTCCTTTCGGGTTAGCACAAGCCTTCCACGCAATAGACTCGCTACATCTTCTAACAATTTGGAGATTTTCCGCCCAAGGAGATAGTTTTTCACAGCTTTTCAATACTATTATGGAGTCTCTCCATGATGATAATACCACATAACTGAGAAAAGCTTCAGTTTTAAATATCAGATTGCCTTCTTCCAAATCTTCCGTCATTTCTAGATACTCTGCTGCACATCTTAGGCCGGAGATAATAGTCGCTGTTAAATCAACAGCAATTCCATAGCAGAATTTTGCTGCCAGTTCAAATGCCTCTGGTCCTCCTGGAATGTCATCTAACACCATCTTGTTTAATTCTGCGTCCCGAGATTCAGAAATGATTCGGTTCAACTTTCCACTTCGAGAAAGAAGAGGATACTACAAGCACACAAATGTCATGATTAAGCTCAAATCCCGTCTTTCGAGAGCAATAATAAAAAGAAACAGTGTGCAAAGATTTATTGTACTTCACCCTGAACATGTGCCTACAACTCGCTGTAACGACCGAGATGATAAGGTTACTTCATGCCTCTCTTACACGTAAAAGAAGATTAACATGGTTCGCAGTGAGAGTAATAAGTGTACATTATGATTAGGCTCGACAGAGTCCAACAAGTGAGATATAGACTAGTCAGAAAATGAAATTACCTTGTGTAAATGGAAACTAACATCTCCAATCTGAACTAAAATGTCACTTGGAATATCAGTTTCAACATACCTATATGCACAAAAATAATTCCATAATCTACACTTCAAGAACAGCAAATAAAATATTCTTCAATTATAGTTTGAACAAATGAATTTTCAGAACCATCATACATACCAAGACTGCCCTCTTTGCTCAAAACCATCAGTCTTAACTCCATGTTTGCTAGTGGTAAGAACTCCATTGCTGAAATCCCGTCCTCCGACAGACTCAGTTTCTGAATCCCACATCGTGTAAAGACAGAGAATTCAGAGTACGGTTTCTCAAGAAATTGATAGGACTACAGCAAAGCTGAACTGACGAGTAAAAAGGAAGAATCCCACATGGGTTGCTTGGAATTATCTCTAATTGTCGGCTTCTAACAGAGTTTCAAGGACTCCCACAGGCTGTGAAGTAATGGGCATACTAACACTGTTATTGGATCATTTCATTGGTAAATTCTTTTCTTAGCTAAAATCAAATTCAGCTATCATTTCTCTATCTCTACTTAATAAAAATATCAAAACAAGAGTTTATAAAAAAATGTACACGCACGTGAAAAAAAATAACTTAAACTTTTAGACGAGTGATCGTTACGTACTGACTTATCTTAATCAAGTAACATTCTCAACTACATGGAGAAGTTATTAATATTTAGAATTAGACTGCTTTGCCAGGCCTTAACAAAGCTGCCTCTCTCACATGAGGCGGGTCTCGTGGGACCCGTCTCAATAAAAAATTCAAAAAAAAAATACCCATCCCCCTATTTTTGAGTATACGGTAGGGTAGTGAAGAAAGGTCCATTTAATAGTTGCTGCAGTAGGTGGAATATAAGAAAAAAACTTTACAGAATATGTTTACCAGAATTTTTACAGGATTTCAAATTTTATCTTATATGGGGTGGACCCCATGTGATTATAATATTGTAAAAACTCTCCCCCCACCCACCCCTCATGTGTGTAGTGTGTCAGGTACAGGGATTTAAATCCCTGTACCTATAGCATCACTCGGAATATAATCAGGCCAGCAGCACTTTCCTCAGGCCCTGTTTAAAAGTTACTTTTTGTTTGTCCAGTTTGTACAACCATACACGTTGAATATATATTATAACTATATTAGTCTCTACTGGAGTCTCATTCTTTAAAATCTATTTTTTAGATTATTTTTTTTAACCATACATTCGTAAAATAATTTTGAATTTAAATTCAATATTTTTTTTCTTATTTTTGAATTTTGAGTTACACATTCGAAAAATTTAGAGTTTTGAACAATGATTTTTAAGAGAATGTGTGGTTAAAAAGTAGTAGTAAAAAATTTTAAATTTACGTGTAAAATATTTTATTTTATAAATAACATAGTTGAAAATAAGTTTGCAGAGAAAAAAAAATTAAAATAATTATTGTGAAACAGGGCGCAGGATTTTTTTTTTTTTTAAATTTTTTTTGTGGGTCTATTTTTATATGAATGGTCTTGTAATCCATAATCCAAAGACAGACAAAGTTGATGGACCCTCCAGCCCATGCCGTCATCTTCTAGCTAGCAGCTAGCTGTAGTAATCAGCGCGCTGTGCTTTTATTGTTTAGCATTATTGTTTATCAAAAGCCCCTATTAATCTTTGTCATCTTCAATCAATTCATAGTCATACCTCTCTCTTCACTATTTTAATATATGGCTGTCTCCTTTTAAAATAAAATTTCTTAATTCTTATATTTATTTTCAACCATACATTTATATAATAAAATATATTTTTACGTGAATTCAAAAAAAAATTCTTACTTTTTAATTACACATTTTTCAAAAAATCACTATTCAAAACTCAAGATTTTCAAAATAATGACCATCAAACATGGTCTTATTTGTTTTGATTTTTTTTTTCTATTTTTGTTTCTTCGTGTAATTAATCGTTCTAAAAAGGGCTATGCAAGGGGTTTGATATTTAGGATACGGAGAATTAAGGTTTCAAACACACACTTTATAGTCTTAGTAGGCTTTCTTTGAAAGCGTAGGTTGGCTTGGGTTCTTGATATGTACCTAGGTTCGCTTATACTAGTTCATTGAGTAGGTAGAGTCCGTATCGCCATGGACTACAATTGCGTTCGAATTTACACGACAATTTATCAAGTGACTTCACGATATCGAAAAAGTTCCAAGAAGCATCAAACATTTCTCGATGAGATCCGCGGAGCAATTCCTAGATAGCAAGCACCGGTTCCTGGTGTGACTTCATAAAAAGCAATCAAAGAAAATATCGAAGAGAATGAAACACGTGGTAGTTATTATAGCAGTTCATTTTGCTTCTAGAAAATGTCCATAGTGAGTCCAGCACCAATGCATAAACAGAGGAGGCATATGCAGGGGGGAAGAAATTAAATATACCTCACTTCTTAGGATCCAATTCCGGTTAAATTCGCAAGTTCACCAAGGAGTTGTTTTACAAAGATTTTGATTAAAAAAAAAAAAAAATTAGTAAATTTTGATATGAATTGGTATAATATATGATTAAAAAGTTGATAAAAAATACAAAAATTAAAATGTATGATTAAAATTAAGGTTTGATCAATTAAAAAAGTTAATAAAGTTTTATAAAGAAGCATAACTTAAATTAAATAGAATCCTACCCTCTCTAGTCTCTTCAATCAATCAATCAATTTTAATATAGTACTAGATGATGTAAAATATTTTGAGTACAAGTCTCACGACTAATCTATAAAAATTGATCATATGTCAAGCTTTTCAATGAAAGAATCAAATTAATGTGTTAGATATTATTTTGTTATATGAAAGACATATCCCTCATTATTATTGTAGGGTCTAAATACCCACAGCTTGGGAAAATAAATTCGTTATTAATTATTTACTTTTAAATTTTTGGTCTTTATCACTCAAATGACCCCACTAGAGATAATGAAAGAAATTAGTACCTTGGGTCATTTTATTTAGAATTATACTTGGTGTACATTATGGACACCATGTACACATGACGGCCCTCTATTGGGGGTCGCCGACACGTTAGGCGACCCCCCAATAGGGGGCCGCTGGTGTCCATAATGTACACCAAGCACTTCCCTTTTATTTAACATTCATCATACTCATTTTTATTTTTATTTCTTTGTTAAATATATCCACACCACATTTCTTATTAGCACACCACATTTTAATTGCACAAAAGCATATAATCTTTACTCGTTGTCATACTTATGTCCTCAATTTTTTATTTTTTTTAATCACATTCATAAAACCACGCTTTCACTAGTTAGCTCTGATGAAGATTTCGGTCCAAAAATTTCGTTGAGAGAGAGTAAAAGTACTTATTTACTCATCATGTTTTTGATTAAGTGAAAAAAAAAAAAAAAATTCAAAATTGTTACTATATATTTTTTTCCCTTTTAAAGCGTGCTAATATTTTTTACTTTTTTTTTATGAAAATGTCATTAAGGATAATATTTGCTAATTGTTGAAAGTTAAAGATAAGGATGTGATGATTTTTTTTTTTTTTTGACATAAATATAACAATGAATAAAAATTAGAGACTCTAATGCAATTAAAAGAGAGCTTATTTATTAAAGTTTGGAGTGTGTTGACCCCAAAAAATGACTCCGACACATGGCCAACAGAATTAGTCTTCACGTATGCTCCTCTCTGCGCACGATAGCACGACGTTAGTCACTCGTGACTTTTTCCAGTGGGGGTGAAAGCGAGCTTCGACAGTCAAGTCAGTATTACAATCAATCAAAAGTGGTGTCCAACGATGAAGTGGTCATGGAAACGTGATTGAGAATGTATGTAAACATAGTGAAAAGCTCTCTCGAGTTCAAAGACTAGAATGCCAAGATTCGAAATGAGAACCCTATCCTTATCATAGTGATTTATACTAGAAAAATGAAGATGAGAACCGTTGGATGGAGGGATACATGGTTTCAGATCCCGGACGAATCATCTTTTCATAGGTGTCAATCGTCAATTCATAGGTTGGTGGGCATTAAATGATTTCTGATATAGCAACTGAGTTGACCGTTTATAGTTTGTCACACCTCCCATCAATCAGTCAATGACTTGACTTTGGAGAGATCTCATCACAAAAGATATTGGTAGAGATGTGGCAAGGTGGGTTTTGAAGCGCAATGGATGCAGAGTGCGGGCCTTTGCATCCGTCGTGAATGACGGATGAGTTCAACTCTTCTACCAAGTAGGGGCAATAACGTTTCGGTTCGAGGTAATGAACTCAGTTCGTCCATCATGAATCCGCCTCGTCTCCCACGTGGTCTCTTCAGATCAGTTTGTCCAACACGTGGCGGATGAGATGGAGGGCCTTCGTAGGCCGTAACATGGTGTAAATATAAATATCCATAATTTTTTTTGGTAATTATATTCATAAAACAATTTTTATTATTTGCACCACATTTTAATTACAATAATTAACATTTATATGCCAATATCTTTTGTTTCATTTATATCATTGACTATCAGTTAAAGGAAAATATTGTCTCTGATTTTGTTCAAAATATACTAGAGTCAAATAAGTTTTTTTAAGCCTTCTAACGAAATTTCGGACTGAAATGACCATAAAAAACAAGATGTCAAATTAATAGGAGATCGAGGATAAGAATGTGTTGTAAAAAGTTGATTATAAATACAAGAATTAGCAAAAACTCGAGGACGACTATCGGAATTCAAATGTAATTTAGTTAACAAACAACGTAGTATAAATATAATATCCCATTCTTTTTAAAGTTAAATATTAAAGTGGTTATAACTAAACCTCTATTTGGCTACCAACTTACAAATGGATTATAAATTCAGTTAAGTTATAACATTAATTTCAATCACACGCATGATTTATAGTCATCTATTATTAATACATTTTGTATGATGTATTATTACTCTTTATAAATAAACAATGTATAAAATTCTCGAATCGATTTTTCACATAAAGAAACAGGTGTTGCAGGATATAATAGTGGCTAAAAAATTGGTACGTAAGCTTTTGAAGGGTTGGGCCACGTGCAGTTCAACAAATCTTGCTGGAGTTTGGGCAGACATGGTGGGTTGAGTCCATTGGAGACAGACAGAAAGTGGGCCTTGGTCCAATTATACACAAAAATGATTTTTGAGTTAATTGTGAACTTGTGTATGTGTCTTCGATTTCGAGTTTTGATTATTAAACTTATTCAAATGTTAGACGTTAGTCGCGACATAATATCATTTTCAAATTGTTAACAGAATTAGTGGTATGGCTAGCAGAAACATATGGCACCTCTTCACGTTGTTAACAAATTATAGCTTCTCTCATTGCTCACTAAACTTTGAAGAAGTCTTAGATTGCTTATTGAAGTTTGAGATGGTCGAGTTTTGACTACGAAACTTATAAAAATGACGTCAGCTTGTTGTTCTTTAAAAAAATGTATATTGCAAGCGCTAGAGTCGCGTAAAAGTAATAATGTAGACAAACAAATTCGGGTTGTCAATCCCATGAGAAATGATTACTTAATTACACAATAGTTAAATTTAATTTTAACATAATGCTGTAGAATTTTAAACTATTTTCATCATTTAAAAAATTCAAATTTATTTTAAAACTAAATTTAATTATTGTGTAATTGATTAAGCATTTCTTGTTGGATCAACAACCCAGACTTGTTTATCCATTTTATTAATTTTATGTGACATGTGCGCTTACGGTACACATTTTTTAATGAACAACAATCCTATGTCATCCTTATAAGATAGTACCAAAATTCGACCACCTTAAATTTCAGTGAGCAATCTAAGATATTTTTTCAAAGTTTAGTGAGCAGCCAAATATATTTTTCAAAATTTAGCGAGCAATCGAAGATGTGACATTTGTTAACGGTGTGATTGGACGCCACATGTATATTCCATTAGCCACGTCACCAATTTCGTTAACAGTTTGAAACGAATTTTATGTCAGTGAGTAACGTTTAACATTTAAATAAATTTAGTGGTCAAAATTCGATATCTTAAACTTCAGTGAGCAATCAATAGGACTGGTATTCAAGTAATTGGGCGGTGATTTTTGTTTTGATTTGAGTTTACAAGTCATCATAGCAATGGAAAACTGTTTGGGCCCACTGGTCTTCTCAAGCAAAACATGAAATGCTGGAATTGAAAACTATGGTTATAGCTCTATTGAGAGAACATGTTTGGCCAAAATCGATGCCACCAGTTTGCTACAGTAAAACTACTTTGTTTAGAGTAGACATATTGAAATAGGACATAGTTTGATAAAGACCGTGTGAAATCAAGTCAAAATCTGGCTTATCTTTCGAAGAAAGGCCTTTCAAGGAATTTAGAGCCTGTTTGGTAAAACTAAAAAGCTGATTAAAATTGAAAATATGATTGTTATTGGGTCCCACTCGTCTAATAAAAATCAACAATAACGATTAATTTTTCAATTTTAATCTCTACCGAACGGACCCTTAATAATCATCATGAGAAATGAAATTATAAGAGGGTGATCGACCACCTTAAATTTCAGTGAGTAATCTAAGATATTTTTTTCAAGTTTACTGTGAACATTTCGTTCGAGTTTGGTTCAAATTATTGCAAGGAACTCGCAACAACAATTTAAAGGTGTTAATAGCCCACTAAACCTCACTTTAGCCCCTGTTTGGTATGGATTAAAATCAGACTTTTAGTAAATTTTGATATAATTTAATGAAATGTGTGGTTGAAAGTGTTGGGTTTCATAAAATATGTTGTTAAAATTAATTATTAATTTTAATTCCTACCAAACAAGGCTTAATCTTTTAAATTGCAATCTCTAAATTTGATACTTCAAATGGAAAGAAAGTGTCAACATTTTAGTAAAGGATAACCAAAAAGGGACAACATTTGAGAGTAGCAAACATATTGTCTACACAGTTTCTTGGATATTTACTTTTAAAATCCCTGCACTTTTGGTATCCAACCTCTAAAATCGCACTTCACTGTCCCATGTTTATGGCTATTGCATAATCAGTCCTTTTTACCATTTTGTGTCGAACTTGGCATTAATATGGCAAATTGTATAACTTTATAACAAAATATATAATAAATAAGTATAATTAGGTGCAGCCACAAGCACTAGAAATACCAGTTGTGTTCTTCTTTGAGACTATTTCTTCTGCCTTCCTAATCTTCACTTCATTAAGCACATTTCCGGCCCATTCAGAAAAGAAACTTTCGTTGTATCCAATTTTGCCACCTTTATAAATGGCCATGCACCGGCGGTCATCGTCAGGATACTGGCATTGATCGCCATCGAGATCCCGCCATGCGCCCTGGTGTACCATCCCGGACCAGCTAGCAATCCAGTGGTACACGTATTGACCAACGCCGGCAAGTTTTAACCATCCCTTGGGGAAGAATTCCATTACACTGCTGTTTCTGTCCATGAAGAACATGTTTGTCAATTGTGCCCCGTGTGGAGAGATCAAAATGTCTGTCGAACTCATTAGTTTCACCTGAAAACAATGTATATGGCAGTCAGGATAAGGAGGTTGTTTTAGAGGTGTCAAAATATGCACACTGACACAGTTCAAGCCTGAGATGGGGCCTGATACAGCCAAGAAAAATGTGAACAAATCGGCTAGTATAACAGTTATTCTCATAATTGAAGACTCTAATTCAGGAGCACTCATATCCTAGAAATATGTAATTCTCTCGAGTTGAGATTTTATATCTACATTTAGTCCCTGTTTGATAGAAATTCGAATTAGATTTTTAACAAATTTTAATAAAAGTTGATGGAATGTGTGGTTGAAATGTTTGAATCCTATGAAATGTGTATTTAAAATTAATTATTGACTTAGCCCATATTTGGTACACATTAAAAAATTTTATTCTCATTTTTCTACTCATTTTCAACCACACATTCTTCAATACAATAATATTTTCCATTACATCAATAACTTTTCCTTCTTTTTCAACCACACATT
>CAIGRF010167426.1:25065-36159 GCA_903798235.1 Fraxinus ornus
AGAAGGAACACAGATTATTTACAAGACATCCCATATCAGCTTCAACATTCGTTAGATCATATTATATTTGAACGAAGCACAACCATCAACTTATAATCAAAGGGTCAGCATTCTATGTACATAAAGGTCGGTTAATTGCACCACCTAGTCTAGGCCACGAAATGTCTTCTTTTATCACTGTCTTGATAAGGCTTCAGCTAGTATAAGTTATCTTCCATCCCAGCTACATTTAAAATTGTGAGATGCATCAGCAGGTTTACTCTGGAGTCAAAATGCTGTACAGAGGTTGCCAGTCTTCAAGTTAGACGAACACTCCTGTTCAATTGGCTGAGCCGGGCTACATAACCTGCTTCTCTTAGGTTCGGATATTCTAACATGTGAAATAGCCACAGCAAGAACATCGACCAGACCACTGTACTCTCCTTCAGTTGAACCACCAGATACTAAAGTTGGACTAGAGTCTTCAATGAGATTATTACAGGATATTAACTGGTTTCTCTCGGACTCTGCCTCAGGTAGAGAAGTTGTCTGTTTTATAGCGTTCTGCACCTTTGGTTTGACAGTTATAGTTTTCAATGTGGGTTCGGTGTAGAATGAAATCCATGGATGCCCTGAAAAGACGCATTCAACAATAAGTTCAGAGAGAGAAAGACTGATTATCAGTACGTCATATAAAACTCATTGTGGCATATCAAATATCTAAAACTGCCATGATCAGAAATAGAGATCAAGGTTCCAAAAACGCCCAATGTTTAACAGAAGTACGAGATTAATTAAAGCATGCAATTGTACTGCTCCATGCAGAAGCAAATGATCCACGAGATAATTTCAAATGCCCAAGTGAAAAATACACTACTAACGCCAGACAAGAATAATTTTCTTCATTTACTCTTCGTAATTTATTTATTTCACAAGATTATAGGTATATTCCTTCCAATTTTAATCCCAATGCTCAATGTTAAGCCTAGGATTACTGTATAACGAGCAGATATCCAACATATTGTCCATACAAAACATAAGGCGCACATGCTCTATGTAGGCTCTATAAAGTTCTTGTTTCAATTTTAGTTTTATTGACTCGAATAATATTTCGCAGGCACTCTATAAAAACCAACACAACTAAACTCTGGTGTCAACAATACTTGATACATCTACTTACCACACAAACAAGTGTCAATTATAATCATTGCCCATAAACAAAGACCTAAATGAAGGAGGGTAAACTGGAGATTACTCACGTAGAACTTCATTTGCAGTAAGCCTTGCTGTAACACTCCTAGTCAACATCCTAGAGAGTAGATCACGAGCAGGCTGTGATACTGAGTCCCATACATCACCAGAAAAATCAAGTTTTTCTTTCTTGATAGCCTCAAAAACAGCTTCCAGAGAATCGCCATGAAATGGGAGTGTACCAACTAGAAGTGCATGTAGTAGGACACCAGCACTCCAGATATCCACTTTCTCAGAATAATTACCCACCAGCACTTCGGGAGCAACATATGCAGGACTTCCAACTACACCAGTCAAGCTCTGACCTATATTGAAGAAGATAATTATCACATGGGAGACACGTCAAAACATTTATCCAACTCCCTGGTTCAAGATTAAAATTCGCTTAACTTATTTGTTGAGGAGAAACTAATCCAATTCGTAGCTGTTGATGTTCTTTATTACAAAATTACAATTGGCCAAAAATACAAGCAGATGTCCTTGGATTGGAAAATACACTTGATATAGATGAGATTGCAAGTATTTAAAGCAGCATCTAGGCAGCAGTGATATCACATATGTAATGTTTTCCTAGTGGACTCCTGCGTCTTAGATTGTAGACAGTTCATCTTCTTCCGTTAGACAAAATGGCAATTTCTCAAGGGTTGAGTATATTTTACAAATCCTTCAAAGTAGCAAGTCAGTCCAGGCTAAAAGTTAAAATGTGCCATTTTAGTTTCTTCAGGCCCTCCTTGCTCCTGTTGATATCTCAAAATGACAAAATGCTCCCCCCCTCAATATCCCCACACCCACTCCGTCTCACAACATCAAACACCTCTTTCATTTCTTTTCCTTTTTATTTATTTTTTTCTTTGCAGCTTAAGATTTTAGTAAATCAGGCACCAAAAGAAACAACAAAATTTATAAATCAACCAAATTAAACAAATTAACACTTCTATGTTAGGTCCATTTATTGTCCCTAAATAAACATAACTGTGGAATTTATTGTCCCTAAATAAACATAACTGTGGAATTCTTTTTAAAATTGGCTGCTAATAACTGAATGGTAGAGCCGGGGAAACATTTTTTATTGAAACAACAAATCAACACAAAGTGCCATAATTAAAGAACATACGTTAAGAGCAATGTAATACAGCAATGCACCTCAAGGGTCCCCCATCTCCCTTGAAACCAAAACTGTTAACCATTATGCAGAATGAGCCTGGGGTAAATAGCATCAACAATATTTACTTATCAACTTTATATAGTCGTCCACCAAGAAAATTATTGAATTAGCAGCAAGCTAAGGAGAATCAAATACGAATTAGCTGCCACAAGGTAGACCAGTTACGCTTCATATCAAGTTCACTGTTTTGTTAAGGTCTTTTGTTGGTCAAGTCAGCTAGAAAATTTTTGGCCAATAAAAAATTTCAATAGCACATGTCAATACAAATTAGAACAAGAAATAGGGAAGTTGGTCAAGTCAGCTAGCAATTTTTTGGTCAAAATTTTCAATAGCACGTGTCAATACAATAATTAGAACAAGAAATAGGGAAGTTAATAAAAAAAGAGAATCCATACATTTTAGCCCTCAGTGCACTAAGAGAATTAGACTCTCGTTG
Source organism: Fraxinus ornus (assembly GCA_903798235.1). Taxonomy (NCBI): domain Eukaryota; kingdom Viridiplantae; phylum Streptophyta; class Magnoliopsida; order Lamiales; family Oleaceae; genus Fraxinus; species Fraxinus ornus. The sequence continues at coordinate 27,897 of CAIGRF010167426.1, forward strand.
ATATGAAAATGCTAAACATCCATTTATTGTCCCACAAAACTACACAATGAATTCTGTGTCTAATATGATGTGTAAAAGAGTAAAAGAATGTATTATTTTTTGGGAGGGGGGTGGGGGGGCTTCAGTATAAAGTGACTAATTGTTATACTCACCATCTAAAATTCTCAAAGCTAATCCAAAGTCAGCAAGCTTCATCTGTCCAGAAGTTGTAAGGAGGATATTCTCAGGCTTTACATCCCGGTGAACAACACCCATCTCGTGGCAGTATCGGATGGCCAGCATTAGTTCCTTAATTATGTTCGCAGCCTTTCGATCAGTATACCGGCCTTCTCTAGCCATATGATCTAGCAAACGTCCCCCAGAACAAAGCTCCATCACGAGATGGAAAGATTCAGCATCTTCATACACTGCCTTCAGCGTCACAACACCTGGATGCCCTGAGAGGTGTTGCATTATCTCCACTTCCCGGTGCACAATCTCTTCCCCTTTCCGCAAAGTCTTGCACGCAAAATCTTCTCCAGTTGCTTTACACCGACAATACACTACTGACCCAAACTTTCCTCGCCCAATAGTTTCACCCAACTCATAATCTTGTTCAATCTTCTTCTTCCTACCCAAACGAGTTGCCACATCGATACATCCAATTTTCCTCTTAAGACCTCTGGCCGGCGAGGTCAAACATGCAGTCCCGCACGGTGGGGCAGTGACAACTCCAGTTACTAAACTTCTACAGGAGTCAATATTTTTTACAGCTACTACTTCCCTGCATTTCTTTTTCCTCCTTGAATAATCTTCCAAGGATAAATGTGACCATAATACTGCCAATGAAGTTTGTTCCTCAACTTCATCTTTACATACTTCTGAGATCTCCACCCCCTTCCTCTTCTTCCTCAAACACTCCATGGAACAATCAAAGAATCCAATCCAACCCAAGTATTTAAGACCAGAAGCAACATAAAACTAAAATTCACAGAAATTTTTTAAAACCTTGAAATCACCTATACCAAAAATCTAATCAATTCAACTTACTTTCCCTAATTTAACCTAAACAATCAATTAACCTATAATCTATCCCCAAAGATAACGAAAGCCTGTTGGCAAAATCTCTGATTTTTGGTAAATCCTGCAATCGAAAATAGTATTAATAAAAAACCCTGTTTAATTTACTTTTTTCTTCAACGTAACACTGTCAAAAACACAACAAATAAAAAAGAAAGCAAAAAAGGCCAAGATTTTATACCCCGCATGCTAAGGCTTCTTGATCTTTTTCTTGAGACCCATTTGCAATAGAAGAATATTCACACACATAAACCCCACCCCCACCCCCACCCCCACCTAAATATAGCAATTACAGCAAAGTTAATTAATACAGTCGATAAATAATTAAAATAAATCCCAAAAAAATCTAAACCGAACCCACAAATCCTAGACAGAGAAAATCGAGATATAAATAAACATCGAGAATATTCGAGTAGAATTATACCTTATCAATGAAGAAATCTAGAAAGAAGACCGGGAGTGAACAAGAGTCATCTTTGGAGAGGAAAAGGGGAAAGCTGTTCGTTTGTTTTCACACACTGCGTACTGTATACGCACACGTGACGTTAATAACGGTGTCGCGCAAATCCATTAAGGTCCAGCGGTGCCATGTCATTGATTTAACGGTAGAGATCTGATCTCCATGTGGGTCCGATTAGTCGATTACACCTCTCACCAAAATTATTTTTTTTTAAATTTATTTTCCAATTGTAATTGATAATTTTATCAATTTTTCAATCACATATTTTATTAACTTTTATTAAAACCTCACTTTTAGCTAAATCAAACAGGGTCTTAAACATTTTTCATAGTTTTTTTATTCGCGTTTTGTGAATATTTGATGCATTAATGACAACTTGACATATTATTCTTGCAAATTTATTTTCTTTAATTTTAAATAGTTAAATATTATTTGAAATGCATCAAAATCGAGCATTATTAACCACTTCTTATCAATATTGGTCATTCATTATTGTTGGCGTTAAAAAATGTAAAGTCAATTTAAGTCAACTTTGAAAGCGCAATAAAAAGAAACTCAAGACTTTATTTGATAATTACTTCTCAATTATAAGTGTTTCAGCCAAAGGGATATTTTTTAAAGATTCTCGTCTCTTCTTTTTCTCTCTCTTTTCCCTCTTTTGTCCAAAGATAGCTCGCATCCTTTTATGGGTAAAGAAAATCTAGTATCACCTACTTTTCCGTCTCGTCAATAACTAGTGCCGAACTAAAAAATACATTACTGGCATATCTCCATTGGTTGTTGAAGTCGGCTTGTCGGTTATCACGAGACCGTCTTTTAGGTGGGCCCTAGCAATTAATGAGCTAGTGAGTAAACGAAGCTACATCTTCCGATTGGTAAAATAAGTGGGCGCTGGGTACTGACCTAAGTGAATGCAATAATTGATTTGATTGGATGTTTCATAAATGTGTAAGGAATCTATAATCATTATGTTCTCTTGAAGCACGACGTTACGAACTGACCTTATAAGGGCGATCTCAGACTAAAATATACTAGGTGCATGCAGTAATCTGTTTTTAATTAGGTCGCATGTCAGTTGTTAACAATTATCATTAGACAAGAGCGAAACTAATATATCTTTTCTTATAATCTCTCAATTCAGTCTATAATTAAGTTAATCTATGTATATGTACATGAATTAATATGTATTTATAATAATTTATATTGTTGCTAAGCAAAAGTCAAATAAAAAAAAATTGTAATTTACACGAGTTGCACATTTGGAACCAAGTATGGAACTTTGGCTAGTAGCAACTTGTTGGGACAAAAAACCATAATCAATTATAATAAATATATCAGTAGTCAAGTACAAAATGAGAAAATAAGCTGAAATGCAAAGAACATCATGATGAGGTCCGTCCATTTTATTTTTACCAAAATTTAGCTACCTTACTATATTTCATCTATGAGTTCACACCCCTTTTCACTGAGAAGCATACGAAAATTTGTCGCTTTCTCGTCTAGTCCAGCATCCTTGAATGCCTTCGAAAGTCTAGTACATGTGGAGCTATCGAACTCTGATGTTGCAGATTGCCTCCACTGGTCGAGTATGTCGCCTACCTCTTTCAAATCCTCTACCATAAGATACGAAGAAAGCATGCATACATAGTTTCTTCCTGTCAGTTTTTGCCGAGTCATCCTCAAAGATTTCCAGATTTGATCGAGTCTTTCTTTGTTCTTCAAGGCTCCATACAGAATAATAAGGAAGTCGTAAGTGATCAATTCCCTTTGCGTGATATCCTTCTCACTTTCCACGAGGGAGTCGCACGCTGAATGCACCAGGTGACTTGAGGTAATATATATGTCAACAAGTTTCAAATATCTAACCCAACTTTCATTACAGCCTGAATCTCGACTCATTTTGCCAAGAATCCTTCTCACCTCATCAATATTTAGAGTTGCAGCACATGAACTTACCCATAGATTGTAGGTAAATAGATCTGGTGCAACATTCTGGCGTTCTAGTTCCTCGACAATCAAACTCACCTTTTCCAGTTGTCCGACTGACATGTATAAAGTCATAAGTTCATTGTAAGTGATGGCACTCAAGGAAAGATTTGCTGCCTTGATTCTTTCATAGAGACCTTCTGACTTTTCTATTAGTTTCAACCGAGCATAAGAGTGGAGGAGAGCAGTGTATGTTTCACTAGTTTTTGCCAAGGGAGGTAGTCGTTCAAAGTAGCGTTCAGCAGAATCAATGCCAAAAACTTTGGTCATCAGGTCTATACGGACAGCATAATCGGAGTCAGATAACTCATACTCATCATGACTAATCATCCACTCGGATATCTGCAAGTTTATAACTGTTGTACATCAATAAATGCTGCTAAATTAGATGAAAACAAAGAATGAACTCTGGATAATCAATAGAGATCAAATTAGCAACATGAGGAATAACCTCAAAATCTAAGGAGCTGAGCAGTAACATCAAAGAAAAAACTATTATAGACTCTTAGCTTCAAATGTTAAAAGCTAAATTGATACTTCCAAAGGACTACAAAACTTTCCAGCCACAACAACCATTTCTTGTAACGGTTGTGCTACATGTACATCACAACTTACAGATTTATTTATTAATAGATGATATGGCGAGATTTAAGTGGGTTCGGAATTGCCACATACAATTAATAAAAACTATACACAATTAAAGAAAGGAGGAGAGGAAAAAGAAAACTAGGCATCACAACAAGGGTCTGGAATTGCCTCATACAATTAATAAAAACTTTAAGGCACTCTTAGCCCCACTAGATCTAATAGGATTCTAATTCCAATTCGCAAATTTACTAATTTACCTATGGCACTACTAGTATGACTTATAACAAAAGGGCATATGAAGAAATAGTGATTTTCTTAACTAGTACCCAATGAGATCCCTAAAGAATAATCTTCTTCCTTGGCACTAACCATGGAAAGTTAAAAGTTTTTATTGAAGCAGTCTAAATATGAGTCAAATCAACTATGATGAAGGTATGAGCAGAAAAATACATAAGGCGACCAACCTGAACAGGTTGAGACAATGTCCAAAAAAAGACGGGCATGCAAGTCCTCGGTGTTAAAATGCAGCTATGAAATTGACCATTGCAAACCACCAGCCCAAAGTGTATGGAAAAATACCAATAACATCATACACAATGAGTTAAACCAGATTTCTCAATATACTTGGAAATATATGAAGCCCTTTTGGCCACTCCATTTGATCCAGAGCTATCACTACACCAAAATCAAATGAAACCAAATTTGTACTTCACAGAAGGGAACTCATCACGATAACCTTTTCTTTGCTTGAATTCTTAATATAATGCTACAATTTAAACTGCAAATCGGGTAGCTATTGAATAATGAATTACTCCAGTGTTCTTGTCCCAGTTATCCCACTATTAACTAGTACCCACTACCCAAAATATTAGATTTTCAACTGTGGCATAATGCTAATACAACCTGCAAATCATATACAAAACTTTTCAATATAAATCCAATTAGTGGTTATCCATTTCCAAGATCGTTGACTTCATGAACTATTCATTATGCATAACCAATCAATTTATACTCATTTTCAAGTCCAATAAAAAAATCAAGAATTTTCTAAATTTAACAAAGAAGAAAAAGTAAATCTTTTAACCAAGTTAATATTCTGGACAATTGAATAACATAACACTAGATCAGAACCTCGAGAGCGTGTTTGTAACGGTGGGATTTTCTTAGGTCTCTGGAGATGCTTCGGAGGTCAGAGGTGGTGATTTTGTTTCCTTCGCTGATCCATTTCTGTAAAATATTGGTGGCACTCCTCTTGGGGAGTCTGAGTCCGAAAATTCTGCTCTTTAAATCATCTTTCTGACCTTCTTCTGTGTTATAATCTGCGTTTTCTTCGCGGATTGTGGTGGAGGGTTCTTGAATTTGATGGGCAACTTGACTTGTTGAAAACAGGAATCTCAATGAACTTTTATCCTCCCTCCGTGCATTTCTACAAAAACACAAAGATAATTCAGTATGTAAAAGACCCCAAAAGTATATGAATTTATACAGATTTGATTTCCGGGGTGGGGATGGGTGAGGGTGAGGGTGAGGGTGAGTACCGAGTGAGAATGAAGAAGAGGGAGCGAGCGGCCATTGTAGTTGGATTCCTTGGGCTTTCTCAATAATTATTGAATTTACTTAGGAAAAAATGAATTATTTACTGAAATGATTATTCGAAGTTGGGGAAAAAAAGAAGAAGAAGCGAAAAGAAAAGAGAAGGAAGGAAAGAAAAATATAAAAACAAAAATGTCAGAAGTGGGATTTGAACCCACGCCCTCTCACGAGGACCAGAACTTGAGTCTGGCGCCTTAGACCACTCGGCCATCCTGACCCAGTGAACATTTGTCGCGTTTATAAATATATATCACTTTTCCAAATACAGTCAATACTTATATACTTTCCATTCTTCTTAAATTTTTATATTTAGGTATGATGATAAGAAAATTGTTCATCAAAAAATAAAATGGCATGGGCGCACTATTAAAAATAATGAGAATGTTTTTAATTCGAAAAATCGGTCTCAAAGAATTGGGAAAATAACATAAAAAATGAAATATAATTGATCTTATGATTTGAAAAAGTAAAATAAAAACGAAGCCCTGGCTTGAGTTCTATTAAGCTAATGTAAAGTGAAAAACGCCTAGAAAAAGAATCATATTATAGGAAATCATTGAATATTGCACGATATTAAGGATTGATATGCAAGTATGATTGACAACTCACAAGTTCAATATCTTTATAAATTTAAGAACTTTTACGAGCATAATTTGAAGTTGTATTTTACATGCCAAACAATTTGAAATGGATTATATGCAACGCACGCTGCTGGTGCACTTCCTTCTCACAATGGAAGAAGAGCGACATGGTTTATTTCAGATTTGAATGGAGCATAGTACCCAAAAAAATCCCTGGGAAGAATGTGAAAAGAGAGATGGAATCATCCAGTAATCTATTAAAATTTCCTCATTGTCAATCATCCACACATACACTCACATACAAATTATTATCAAATCAAATATTGTACTTGACAATAATTGCTAAGAAACCTAGTTGTTTTGAATTTTCACACAATCCAATATGGATTTCCCATCGAGCAAATTATTTTGTTGCGAAAACAAATAATCCTTGTACTTCATTGGAATATATGCTGGTGCACATCCTTCATTCTCTACCAACTTTGAAGAAGGGCAAACGTTAGTGTCCAGTGATGGACCGTTGGCCATGGCAATAGAAATTCTTGTATTCTTGTTATTCACGATTGCTTTGTGCAACACACTCTTGTATTTTCCATTGCTAAATATCTGCGAAAGAAAAAAAAAGAACCACTAATTCCCATTTTCTGTCTGTGGATTCTACTGTATTGAACAGTGTTACAATCGTACCTCGAGATGATCTCCCGTGTTGACCAGAATTGAGTTGGGAAGAGCATTGACATTAAGCCACTCTCCTTTGTGTTGTATTTGGAGACCACCCACTTGATTCTCTATGAGTAGAGTGAGAAGTCCATGATCTGAATGTGGTGGCATGCCCAGTGCAAGTTGAGGCTGAGGGCAAGGTGGATAATAATTTGCAATGAAGATCTGTAAACTTGAGTCCAAATTTAATGTCTTTTCCAATTCGTGTTCATCAAGTCCAAGGCTTTCCGATATTCCTCTCACCAATTTCCTCAGTAGATTTTGAGTTCTTTCACAGTATTCCAATAGAAGCTCTCTATAATTATGTGGAGCAGAAATATTATCATTTAACAATGTAGACCAGCAGTCATACAAGAATGTTATACTGTTGAAAATTAGAAATACTAATTTTATATCACAAAATTGCAAGAAGAAAATATGACACAAGAACGTGCAAGGTTTATAAAGATTCGTCTCAATGTAAGACAACGTCATTTTCCACAGTAATCCACCTCTTCAGCCCACCTCTTTAGATAAGTTTGACACCTCTCTCCCTCTCTCCCTCTCTCTCTTATGTATACAGTGGTCCAGTCCACTTTCTTCTCAACTGGCCCATTTGCTATTCTTTGTTTACCCAAAGAGGGTTGCATCATGCATCAGCATTATTCAAGAAATATCAAATTGAGAGTTCATTTACTCAGCTTTGTTCTTCAGAATCATCTATAATGGTATGATATACTAATAGTTAAGAAAAGAATGGCAATCAACAATTATATTATATACCTGAGAGCAGTGGGTTTATGAGGGCAGTGAAACTCAGGTTGCACAAAAACTTTCAAGAAATCCCTCCAATAGAATACCCTCTCTTTTGCTGTATTAAAGCTTGTGCCATACCTGACTGGCTCCAACACATCTTTGGGTTCGAATTTTGGCTTTTCTTCTTCTGGCAGATTGAAGAATTCATTACTCACATCCAACATCGCCGTCATCAGTGATTCTGGTATTCCATGATTCGTCACCTGCACCAGAAAAGAATCCCTGCAGGTTATATCAGTTAACAAGAATATATATTACTGTAATTGCGTACCATGAAGAAACCCCATTCTTGACAGGCTTCGTTCAGGGCTTGTATGGCTTTGGACTTGTTATCTGGGTTTGCTGAGGTGAGTAGAGAAATATCAATGGTGGGGATTGAATCTCGAGATTCTGAAGCAGAGGTTTCACGGGGATCGTTGTAATAAGCATAGTTTGAAGGTATGAAGTTGAGATTGGGAGTTTCTGCAAGTTTTTTGATGGA
>CAIGRF010167493.1:2622-20526 GCA_903798235.1 Fraxinus ornus
TACATTTCCCAACTTTATTCAGTAACAAGCTTTTTGACTAGATCTTATGACCAATATCACAAAGAAAAGTCTAGTAACACATAATTTTTATCTATAATGGTTCACATAAAACTCATATGGGATGGCCTCGCATGCCCATCCCATGTGAGTGTTGAATTAATCTATGTACACATAAAGGTTCACATAATGTGAGTGGGATGGTGCCCATATACTCATAGCATTTCTCTATTCCAAATAACTCATCCAAAAAAAAAAAAAAAATCTCCAAATAATTGATCCCAGAAAGAACCGTATACATTACGAAGTGGAGTACAAAGAGGAGTCGTAATGAATATTACGAAGTGTACGAATAATAATTATGGAAGTGTGTTGCTAAAATTAATATTTAATTTTAACTGAATTTATAAATCAATGAATGCAAAGGCTAAATTTTTATCCCAAAAAAATTGAAACTCTCCTCAAGATTCCATGATATGATAGCAAGTTGCAGCCCAGTGTAGCAAAATCAAGAGACTTGGGCAGTATTTTAGTGCAAACAATTTTTTACTGTTACTGCCAACATTTTGCTGCCTTTTTACCAGTCGGTGGATCTGAACTTCAACGTTTGGATGGCAATTATTAATAAAAATAATAATATTTTGAATAGTGAAATTTTGGAGAATGTATGGTTAAAAAGTACGGAAAAATGTTGAGTTCACATACAGAATATTTTATTGTATGAATGTAATTAAAAACGAGTACGTAGAAAAAATAGTTTCAAGTTAAATGTCATCAAATCTGCCGGTCTCTAAAAAGTCTATGGTTTCAGTGTTCTATTCTCTGCAAATTTGTTTCTCTCCTTCAGAAAAATCTTGTAGGGTTGAAATCAATATATAGTACTCTGTTTTTGTTTCATGTTCTTGCTAATAAGCATATTTTATAGCAATTTGTAGTTTTATTTTGTTGGTATTTCAGTTGATATTGATGAACTGAGTAAAAGAATTCGTGTAGTCGACCATGAACTTATTTATCATTTATGAGGCCTCTGTTATAGTCTCTGATATGCTTTTTCTGGATGATGAATAGGGTCATAGAAACTTACAATGCTGACTGTTATGCATGAATATTGTCTGATATATGTTTCTTGGGATGAATTTTTTTTTAAATTGCTGTTATGGGTGGCTGTGCATTATACTTTTTGTGTTAATAAAGTTGAAGATTTTAGAATTTGAACTGTAAGGGAAAAAAAATTATACTAATCAGATTTGTTTTGCACTCAAAATACCAATGAAGATGTTCATCCTGAGATCTGCATCACTCTTAGAAGTCGTTGGGATCGGTGTGAGACGAAATTAGCATCTGATGATTGAGTTTAACTACATGGGAAAAGGGGATTTTTCTGTGATTTTATATAGCTTTACTTAGCTTGCCTGGTAGACGAAAAAGGGAAGGAGTTTTTGCTGGCAGTCGAGTGCCAAGTCGAAATACTTGGTTTGTTTTAGTTCTATAGTAGATCAGAAGGCGTAAAAATGAGATCCATAGAGGATAAGGGGTGCTTGAGTTATGGAACTACACAAGAGACGCCAGGTGGAAGTTGTATGACTTTTGAGTTCCACAAGGGGAATGGGATGAATCGAGCTTCTCATCAACGAACAGCATTAGGAAAACCGACTCCATCGAAATGGGACGACGCACAAAAATGGCTAGTAAATCTATCGAAAGGAGGAGATAGAAATCAGGCAAAAGCTTCCCCCCGTAATTCGAATGCTGATGACAGGAGATTGATAGTTCCGGTACCAAAGAAGGAATACTCGAGTGGAGATGAGGAAGAAAATGATGGTGCTGGGCCTGCTGGCTCTAAAAGTGCGAGTCCATATGAAGTGGAAACTAAGAAAGTAGATTGTGATGAGTCAATATGGAGAATCAATAAGCCTGTTAATAGTTCTGCATCGGTTGTGCGCTCTGTATGTGTGAGGGATATGGGGACAGAAATGACTCCGATAGCCAGTCAAGAGCCCTCGAGAACGGCCACTCCTATCAGAGCCTCCACTCCGGTATCAAAAAGCCCCATATGCTCGGGTCCATCAACTCCTGTAAGAAGTCAGAACGGATTTCTGGCTCTCAAAAGTGGTCAAACTGTTGCAATCCCGACTGAGACGAGAGATGAGGCTGGCAGGGCTAATGGTAACACGGGACAATGGAGCGGAGACGGAGAAGAACCCAATGCTAACAATGCATCTGCAAGTAGGACTACAGATCAATCAAGAAAGTTAAATCCTCTGGAAACTCGAGCAATGGCTTGGGATGAGGCTGAGCGTGCTAAATACATGGCGAGGTAATTTATTGTAGCATTTTTCTGTTTAGTAAGAAACCAAAACGTTCATCAATTTGCCATCTGAAGCATTTTCACATGCAGTTTGTTCATTTAATAAATCATGGAAAGTTTTCACTAGTTGGCTATTCATGGACCTGCAGGTACAAGCGCGAAGAGGTGAAGATTCAGGCCTGGGAAAATCATCAGAAAAGGAAAGCCGAAATGGAAATGCGAAGAATGGAGGTAATTTGACATTATTCTATAACCAACATATATTGCAGATTTAGAAGATTCTATGTGGATGTACTTCGATTGATTCTTGATTCTTTTGGAAAAAAAGTAAAATGAAATACATGAATCAAAAGGAAGGAGAAGAACGTTTCAAATTCATGCACAATGTTCTCGTTTCACATCAAAGCAAGTTTTCTGAAATACTCTTTTTATCGGCACTTATCCGTAGTTGGGGGTAGGATAATTATCAAGTTAACTGCTAAAAGCTATATTCCTCTGATAAGCGATGCGTATAAGATATCAGGTTTTTTCTGTTTTTCCTGCATTTTGTTACTTGTTTTATTCCAAGCATATAGCCCTCAGAAAAAAAGGAAAATGTGAGGTATCATTGATATTCTCTATGCAATTTACCAAAATTCTCCGAGATAGACTTGTTCAGCTCCTTTCTTTTCGTGTAGGTGAAGGCTGAAAGAATGAAATCTCGAGCTCAAGAGAAGTACACAAATAAACTTGCATCGACTAGGAGAATAGCTGAGGAAAAGCGTGCAAATGCTGAAGCCAAACTGAACGAAAAGGCCGTGAAGACATCAGAAAGGGCAGATTATATTAGAAGAACCGGTCATCTTCCCTCATTTTTTTCCTTTTTGCCTTCCTTTTGCTGGTAGAAAAATATTTTTCTGCATTTGACATTCCCAGTTCTAAAGTATATTTACATTTCAAACTGTCTTTTAAGGAAATTCTTTCCTTCTAATTTCCTGCTATATTTTACATTGAGTCGATTCGTTTATTAATTGATATGCATACTGCACCAATAATGTGGTTGAGTAAACTCGGAATAGACTCAAAAATAATATTGCATAGTGAGTAATGCTTGTAGTTTTTACTTTTGAGTGTGTTGACAATAGCCCGTTTGATTATTAGAAGTTTTTTTGGGAATGTAAGTAAAGACTTTCTTTTTTAAATTCCAGAAGATTATATCTTTCGAGTAACTTTTTAAGCTTAGCCAAACATGATTAGCGAAACACGTTCGTCTGAAAATGTCTCGAACTTATCGAAGTATCAATGTGAACTCTACTTCGGTTGAAAATGAAGAACAAATGCGGCTTAATTTTAGAATTAGAATCTACCTCGATTTACCATGAAGGACATAGGCAGGTGAGACCATTACGTAATTTTTCACGAAGAAATGATAGCTATGGTACTATTACAAATATATTTGGTAGTTACTCACCTACAAAATCGACTTATAAGAAAAGTGTTTGATATACTTAATTATCGGTGTTTTTTTCACGAGCATAATTACAATTAATCTTTAAAGTAACCCTTTTAAGAGATTTCCTACTTGAACCGCACTACACTAATGCATATCCCCTCTATTATTAGTGACAAAATCAGATAAGAACCCTGCTATGAGTACATGATTTTTTTCATAAAAAATATATAGGAATTTGAAATGAAGGGAAATGATCGAAAGATTGAAGGAGGGAAAATACACTGACAGGATTGATGCATTTCAAATTTCTGGCAAAAATTGGCAATTTTTCATCAGACAATATAATAATAATAAAAAATATAGCCAACTTCCTTTTATTATGCGAATATCCCGCCGATTCGACTCTCTTCCGTAGTGTCCTGGTTGCGACTCGGCTTTTCTTTTGCTGCGCCGACTCGCACTATCTTTCTACAGGACTACCGCTGCGTCTCCTTCACTTCTCTCTGCAGTCATCTGATTCTCTCCGAGGGTTTCATGGGTAAACCTCTCAATTGCTCATAAATTACGCAAGAATAGTAACGCACCTCATCGTTTCTACGGTTTCATTATTCAGGTTCATTTAAAGAGTAAAATAGAGGGTGTGTTTGGATTTTGTGTTACCTAGCAGATCCATATTTGATTTTTCTCAAATCAAAACTCTTTTCTGTCATTTTGAAATAGGGTTCTCCATTTGGGCAATTCGTTGCTAGCATTCTGTTTGCTATATATATAAGTACACACAAACTTCTTAGGGTATGGCGGCTGGAAGACATGGAAGCCAAAAAGACAATGAGTTCAAGGGTCGCAAGATGGACTTGGGGCTGCCAAAAAAGGAAGTTGGGAGTGTTAAAGGGGATTATGATCGTTTTAGGAACGGAGACTGGAATAATGGGCAAAGGCGAAGTCAGGTTTCGGTTCGACATAGTAAGGATTATACAGGTACGGTTGGACAGAAGGATATTAAGAAAAGGACGGTGATAAATGGTGGGTATCATTCTACTTCAAATCAGAGTGATTCTAGCAGTAGTGGTGGTGGTGGGAGGAGGAGTGAAGTTGCGGTTCGGGTCATGGATCGAGAGCCTGGGGAGCTGTCTAGCGATGGGTCTGATGAGGCTATTGATTTGGAATCTCGGATTAATATAGAGAGTGAGGTTAAGACGTTAGAAAATGGAAAACAATCATTGCCTGTCCAGAATAAGAAGCGGAAGTTTTCTCCAATTGTTTGGGATAGAGATGACAGGGAATTGAGTAGAGCATTCGAGAACAGGAATGTTTCTCATACTACTAATTTACCATCTTCACCTCCTGTGGTCAATTCAAATTGTCAGTCATCTGCCCCTTCTCCGGATGAGTCTGTACAGATTTCACCTAAGCAAGAATGCGAGGTTCAGAATTCTAAAGCATCACTTCCTGAGATTGATTTAGTGCTAGAGGTGTTGGAAGTTCGTGTTGAAACATCTTCCTTGTCTCTCGAGGAAGAGTGTCATGGTGGTGACCAAGGAGCAGAGGAATTGGACGCTGAAGATTTTGAGTCTACTCGAACCATTATATCCTCTCGTTGGGCAAATAATGCTGAATCCCCAGTTGATAAAGGTGTGATTTATGATAATGGAGATACGCCTAAATGGAAGGTGCGTAGGTCTGGTTCTGAGTCGGCTGTAGTATGGGGACATAGGAAATCATCAAGTCCAGAGCTTGGAGAGGTTAAAGGTGAAGGATCTAAAGGAACTATGGGGAGGTCCTCTGGATCTGATGAGTGTGTTAGGTCTTCTAGTAGAGATAGTTACCCCAACAATGTTGATAAGAATGACTACATGGAGATAGATGAGGACCGTAATTATGGTGCTACTGGTGTTAGCCAGTCGGATATGGAATCTGCTGATGAATTAGGTTCTTATGGTACATCAGAGCCTGCTCTCACTCCAGAAAGGAGTGTGAATATGCTTCAGGGGTGCAGAAGTGTTGATGAGTTCGAGAGAATGAACAAGATAAATGAAGGAACTTATGGGATTGTTTATAGAGCCAGGGACAAGAAGTCTGGAGAAATTTTTGCTTTGAAGAAGGTCAAGATGGAGAAAGAGAGAGAAGGGTTTCCTCTGACTTCGCTTCGGGAAATTAACATCCTTCTCTCTTTTCAGCATCCTTCTGCAGTGGATGTCAAAGAAGTAGTTGTGGGTAGCAGTCTTGACAGCATCTTCATGGTCATGGAGTATATGGAACATGATCTTAAGAGATTGATGGAGACAATGAAACAGCCGTTTAGTCAAAGTGAAGTTAAATGCCTTATGCTCCAGCTGTTAGAGGGTGTCAAATATCTTCATGATAATTGGGTACTTCACCGAGATCTAAAAACATCAAATTTACTTTTAAATAATCGAGGTGAGCTGAAAATCTGCGATTTTGGTCTGGCTCGGCAATATGGGAGCCCCCTGAAACCTTATACTCATCTGGTGGTTACTTTGTGGTACAGGTGTGCTTCACTTCTTCTTTGGCTCTTTTATCCTGATGATTAGTTTAATTTACAATCACCTATTTTTAAATCTTACAAGTATTCATATGTGCTCTAGTAGTCCTATAGTATCTTGAGAGTGCATAAATGCTTTTTTGCCAATATGGATAGATATAATTTTTTCTTTTCTGAAATTTAGATCCATATTTGCTGCAATTTTCCTCAGCCTGTCATATCATTTTCCCATAGAACATTAAAGCTAAAATAATTCTAATACTCGATACCACTATACTTCTTTGTCAACAGTAGTGCATTTTAGCTCTTGATTTTATAGTGCAGATCTTATGTTCTCTGATTTAAGATGAATTGAACAAGAAGTTCATTCGCAGGGCGCCAGAACTTCTTCTGGGAGCCAAACAATATTCTACTGCAATTGATATGTGGTCCGTGGGATGCATTATGGCCGAACTGTTATCAAAAGAACCATTGTTTAGTGGAAAAACAGAGTTTGATCAGCTTGACAAGGTAAAATATGTCAGCAGCTTATCCATAACTCAATTTATGATTTTTGTTAAATGTAGATAACGTATAGCCTGATTAGTTTCTTTCATGATGTTTATTGCAGATTTTTAGAATCCTCGGCACACCAAATGAAACAATCTGGCCTGGGTTTTCCAGACTTCCTGGGGTGAAGGTTAACTTTGTCAAGAATAAGTAGGTTTCTGTATCTTGTATATTCAATCCTTATCCTAGATGACAAGATTTTTTTTTTTGTCATTTTGCTACTCTTTTCCCTGGTTTCAGGCTATGGGTGGTTATCGTCTAGCTTTCTGGTCTCTATGGGTGCCAGTTTTAAATATTTCACTAACATATCATGTTTCTACTAATTGGTGATGCATTCATTTCAGATACAATCAATTGCGTGGGAAATTTCCAGCTACGTCATTTACTGGCTCACCAGTACTTTCTGATGCTGGATTTGACCTGTTGAACAACCTTTTAACTTATGACCCTGATAAGGTATTCTTATTATATCTGTTTATGTCTCTGGACAATTGAATCTCCTGTCTCTATGATTCTTAATTATATGTGGCAACTACGTAGCGGATAACTGCTGAAGCAGCTCTGAAGCATGAATGGTTCCAGGAAGTTCCACTTCCCAAGTCTAAGGAGTTCATGCCAACATTTCCGGCTCAGCATGTGCAAGACAGGTACTGGACGTGAGTTTAATGGACCATAATTTTTTTTTGTTTTATACATTAAATTTGTTGTTATAACGGGTTTTCAGGCGTATAAGAAGAGCAATGAAGAGTCCTGATCCTCTAAAAGAGCAACAGAGGAAGGAATTGCAGCCAGAAGAATTAGGCGGTAGTGGTTTATTTGGCCAATAATACTTTGAAATTTCTTTTATTTGGATTTTGCTATAGCTCAGGCAAATGTGGTTTTGGTGAGAGCTATGGATCAAATGGAGATTCAAACATTGTTTGGGAGACGATCATTTGTAGCTGTTTTTAGCAGGCACCTGGATGAATGATGTGGACTTACAATTTGATTCAGATATAGCGAAGGTTGACTTCTCTGGGCCTCTGCCGTTCCATAGAATCTGGCTTTGATACCTCTTTTATGGCATCATGTGGCATAAGGCACTTCCTGTTATGAAACTGTTTCACTTTAAACTCATGTAACATATTTTATATTGATTATAGCAAACAACAGTCTTAAAATTACTTTTGAATGCCACCAAACAGTTTGAATTACTGGGTACTCATTGCTATCAAATTTAATCCTTATATTGTGTTTGCAAGTGATAGTGATATGAAGGGGAGAGGAGATTCTTAGTATTTCATTGTTGAAGAAATGGACAGAAAATTGCACTCCAAAGGTAAAGAATAATTCTGAATCCAGGGATGAATGTAAGATCAACAAGTTGCTATTTTCCATGTGCAACGGTTATTAACATATTGTAAAAGACTACTGTCGTCATTATATATCTTTGATTCTTTTTCAGTCTTTTACATCATTTGTAGGCAACCATAATATTTTGAAAATATGAGGCTTGATCAATGTAATGACCTGGGTGTTTGTACTCAAGTCGTTAGCTTACTTACTCTCCGCCTTTTCTAACAAGAGACTTAAGTTGAACTCAATTGGTATGAGGATTAAACTTTAGTCTCTCATTAGGCACAAATGTTGAATTCGAATTTTGGGTGATGCAATAGAAAACCGTGAGGGGTAAGTGGGCATAGGCCCATCCAAAAGTGAACACTGGTCGTTATAATCAATGTTTGTTTGATTTATGAATAACCAAAGATGAATTTATTATGACAGAGAGAAAGAGTAGTGTGGGGCATATTTAGAAGAATTCTGTTGAGATTTATAATTTAGTTTTATCTTTATCAATATCTTAAACGTATTTGATTGATACATGAAGTGACACTATTTCGTTGGCGCCATTTCAATTTTTAGACAAATCTGGATGCAACAGTAATATCTGATTGAAGTTTCTTATGAATGTTTTCTGCTTGTACTGATTGCTATTTTGCAAGCAATTATATGACCCAATTGCTGTAGAAGAAATCCTTGCGGATTGTTCTATGCAATATTTGTCATGATTATTAATGTAGGGTAATTGTTTGCTTTTGTGCAAGAGTGACAATTCACTGTTAAATTTAGAGACTAGGGATACAAAGTTACTAATTATGATCAACGGTATATATTACCAATTTTCTTGTCATGAACGATAATGAAGTTTCTTCTCTTACAATTTTCTTGTCATGAACGATGATGAAGTTTCTTCTCTTAGCAAATTAAACACGCTTGATATTGCTTTGGTGATAATTCATTTCTTCATTACTGCTAAATGGGAGCGAGTTTGTTTTCCAAGACTTGGCCATGTTATTTTCATCTATTATCAAATGAATGACATTCATCTGAAATGTGAATGCAGTACCCAAGGAAAGAGGTTGAGGAGCTCACTTGCACAACCTGGCATGTATAGAAAATCCCATTATTTTCTTTTCTATATTCATATTTGTCTCGAGCTCAAGAGAGGTACATTGCAACCTTTCGTTAAAATTTTTACTTTTATGGTTGATTTGTTTCTTTATCTAATTTTTGGTTAGATTATTGTGTCTATATTTGCTTTGATGTCTTATTTAGGGCTATTTGATGTAGATTTTTGTAGAATAGATATTATGAAAAGTGAAATTTTTCGAAATATATGGTTAAAAAGTATGGAAGAATTATGGATTCCACGTGTAAAATTATTTTATTAGAAGAATGTATAGTTAAAAATGAGTTTGAGGAAAAAGAAATAAGTATTTAAAGAAGTTCTGTATTATTACTATTATGTTATTCTTTTAATTTTCTTGTGAATTTTTTTTTTTTTTATTCATTCTAATGATATGAGACTTTTAAATTTTGGTCCATATTTAACAATTAACATTAAGGGTTTGATCGATTGAGCAATATGGGGTGTTGTGTTTTGTTTGTGGTGTCTTAGCAGAGGAATTCAATACATTTCTATCCAACCATGTTTAGTTACAGGAGAGAAGTGTTTTTCTTTTTCTTTTTCTGTGTTATTGCAGTGTATCAAATTTGATCAATCTACAATTTATCTGTCATTGAAATTTGAAAGATTCAGTAGATTTGATGCATTTACAGCTTGAAGACACCACCCCCTATATACTTTTAGATGGCAAAACTGCAGCTAAAATGTGTGCACTGCTCTGGTGAATCATATTGATTTGCTCATTGTATGGTCAATGGTGAAAGAGGAAATTTTTGTAGTAAAGTAGTTACCATTTTCACAGTTTTTTATTTATTTATTTATTTATTTTTTTGTCATATTGATTTACTCATCGTTTTAGTTAAAAATAAGTTTCTTTATAGTGACCCTATTTGGTTAGTTAAAAATTAAATTTTTAGTAGATTTTGATAAAAGTTGATGAAACGTGGAATTGGAAGGTTGATGTACGGACTTTGACTTTGATCAATTGCTTTAGTAAAACCAAATAGAGACTGAAGTTTTTGTTTTTTTTTTTTTGCTAGAACTCTTATCCACGTCACTCCACCAACGGTTTTCTTATTTGAAATAAATTAAGCTCATGTTTGTCATCCATTTTCTCAAATATTGTTTGCTACATTAAATAATTTTCACCACATATTCATTCAATAAAATATTTTACACACAAACCAATAAAATTAATTTGCTTTTTAATCACACATTTTTCAAAAAATATTATTCAAAACTCTATTTTTCCTCCCAAAATGGGAGACAAACAGACCCTAAATGCTATATTGTAGTAGCAGTAGCTATAGAATCGCAACAACAAATGAACTTACAAAATAATCAATCCAATATCCATTTGAAAATTCATGTAGTAGAAAAATATATGAATAAGGAATTTTAATCAAATTCGATACGACATACACAACCTTCCATTTTGATTAGTCACATAGTAATAAAATATTCACGTGTGCATGCATGCATCATTATTTTGAACTCATCGAAGCTGACCACTACATTGCCATAAAGATCAAATCGATCAATAATCCTAACACTTTCGTCGAAAGACCTCGACCCCCATTATGTGCATCATTCTCTTTAGGAATGATGCTTGGGCTACAGAAAATTTTGTACAGATGTTTTACATATAACACACATGGTGGGTCCACGCAAATTTTTTTTTTTAATACATGTGGGGCCGGCCCCTTGTCAGGGCCTGTAAAGGCCCTGTGAAACTATTCCTGTGCAGAGGGATTTATCCTTCTCTTTAGGCTCCGTAATACATTTAACTCCTTTTTTATTGCCTCATAAATTAAATAACAAATTGTCATGATCGCGTAGGACGACTACTAGTAGTCTTCACTATAAATAACATTATTCATTAAAAAAAAAAAATCTTTTTACTTTTAATAAATTTAAAATTGGTTATACATATACACTTTCCCGTCCCCCGAGAGTCGGCTTTGCTAGCTATGACTTGCAAATGTCTCTCAACTAACTCATCTTGCGCAAAGCATTAGACTGTTTAAACGAAATATTTTGGTTTTCATTCCATATGCACCAATGTGTACTGAAAATGGTACGTACTTTCGATGATTGCAACCACAAATTTCCAAACATTTATAGAGAGTACAATAGATTATAGTTTGAAGTGATTTCACCAGTCTTCTGTACAAAAAAAAAATGTAATCACTAATTTTTACTTCACAATTTGTACAGAAATATTTATTGGGTGCTCTGTAGAAGTTCGATTGCCTTTCTACGTTGAATTTTTTTCTTACTAAACCGAAAGGTTGCTCAAGGCTCCTCCTCGACTCTCTATCCCCATTTCGCACTCAAGGAGGAAAGCAAAAGGAGAAAAATAGGCGAGAAGAAAATAACATAGCTCACCGGCAAGTCCAGGCACATACTCACGGTTCTTGAAGCAGGAACCGAGAAGGCAGGCCAAGTTGAGTCCTTTTGGGTTTAGGATCAGCTGGTTGAACCCAGTTGCAGCAATAATTGCAACCAGATAAACTCATGTTAATTCATCAAAAAGAACACCAGCTCTCTGATAATGCATTACTCGGAGGGGATAACTATGGTCTTGCCCAGAACAAAGGTGATAAGCGTAAGTTCAATGAAGAATATTGTGTTGATCATTCCTCGATCAACTGTGTACCCGAAAATTGTAATCCCTCCTGGATTTGACTGCAAATACATCACTGCATAGACAGTGTAAAACTGATTAAACATGTATAAAATGTATGTGGAAAATGAGAACAGCACAAGAGAATGCAAAGCCGAAAAAGCAAGGTAAAATTCAAGTTTTAATGGATTGCAACAGCATAGATATTAAAGTATCATGGTTTATTCATATACGAAAATTTATTCTGCCAGAAAACTGACACAGTAAGAGAATAGAAAGAGAAATGTTAAAAGAATCAAACCTGTCCCTCTTAGTCATAATTCTATTATTGGTAAGGTTTGTTTTCTCTATTTTTTTGGCGTTATTCAAGATCTTGTTCCCAAAACTCTTTCCAAAATGAGGCAAAGGAATATGTCTTTTATTTTCTAACAATGACATGTAGGTTAATCTTATAGAAGAAGAAAATATTTTGGCAAAGGAATACATCTTTCATTTTCTAACAATTATACGTAGGTAAATCTTAAAGAAGAAGAAAGCATTTTCTTTTCAAAATGGAAAGCTCTATCAATTCCTCACTTAAATTCACCTCAAAGATGAGGAAATCTCAGTGCGTCTTAGGTGAGTGATTATAATAATATGTGGGTCCTATGGAATTTTTGAATAATAAGTGGGTAGCAGCTGTCGGTACTCCAAAGCGCGTGGATAAATTTGATTTAAAAAACCTCTTCCCAAACATGCTCTTATTCAACATAAAAAATATGAATGTTGGATATCGTAAATGTTTACGACTCTACGATATACCTCGTCGAATATGCAACATATAATTTGATGCAAACATGGTAAACTTTCCTTCCCTTTTTCAAATCTTTATCCCTTGTAACAATGTCTAGTATATCACGGAGTCGAAATTATATAGCAGAAAATTACAGGGCAATTGTAATGAGCTATGATGAGAACTGCTGCACATTAAACTTACAACAAACTGTCAATATTAAAAACGAGAAATGCGGTATATGATTTATATCGATCTACTAGTGATAGGGAAGTGTTAAGAGCAGATTATCAGATTAATGCAGCTTTTAGAGAACAAAAAAAGACAAGCAGAGCCAAACATGGTAACATAAAGTGTTAAAAGTAAATAGTTAAGCTAATTATGGGAATAATATTCTCGTTTTTCATGCCACGCCTAAATGTTAGTCATCAAGATCAGCAAGGAGAAATCATTCGACTTTTCATGTTCGGAGTATCATAGAGCTCTTTTCACCAAAATTGCATTGTCAAATTGAGCATGTTTGGCTAAGCTTAAAAAGGTTACTTATAAGTTTATAATTCATCAAAACTATAAATAAGTGGATCACTTATAGCATGGGGGAAAGAGTTACTTCCAAATAACTAACTTTACTTACATAGAAGAACTAACTTAATCAGACATATCTGGAAACAAATATTTAAGCTTAGCATCCTATTCTGTATAAAACAGCAGTAGTTAGCTTGCATACCTAGAGCTAGTCTCTTGTGGTACGAGGACATATGAGACGCCAATTGTGTATTTGTTGGCCCATAAATGAAATCCAGTGAATCCAAATCACTTTCCGAGTAGTTCATGTAGTACGAGCCTGAGTTATTAGCAGCATCCAGATTTCCCATGCTATTCGAAGTTCTCAACCGAGATGAATCAGTAGCACTGCAAGTCATCAAAGCATGCCATCTACTTGCAAGTGATCCTACAGCTTGGGCTCTGTGGGATATTTTTGCAGCAGCATTCAAGCAAAGAATTATTCCTACTACTTGTACAATTGAGGAGACCTAAAATCGCGAAATGGAACCAAAAAGATTGAGAGAATTAACCAGGTTATAGAACCTAAATGCAAGTTTCCTACACCTTAGAAAAAAGTTTTACCGAAAAGTAACTTTTAAGCTTAGCCAAATACTAAGCTTGTGCAATTGCAAAAGAAAATGTAGAAGTAAATTTTCGTTCAAACTTTACTTTTGTAAAAGCATAACTTTACTTTTAAAAAGAAAGTACTACTTATTATAAGATTACCCAAACAGGCTTTTGTAATGACAAAACAAATACTCTATAAAGTTTGGAACTTAGAAACCAAAAGTCACTTAAAGATGATTGGGAGAGAAGAAAAGTACCATGAAGGTTAGAGCTTACCGCAAAATCACCCCCATTTATGAAAGTAATCATCCCATTATATCCTGTGGTTTGAAATAAAGTAACAAACTGGCTTACAGCGACGATAAGAAACAGTAGAAGAAGATATATTCTAAATCGGTGGCTTATTTTGGAGAGATAGAAGCGTAAACGAGCATGCTCTTGTATTAATAACAAACAATCAGATTCTCTTTCCAAAAGCTTCCCGTATTCCTCAAAATGTATTATTTGTAAGTTACAGACCACATGGAACAAAATACATGCTGAAAGAAAGATTGTCGTCACATAAGTCCACGAAAAGATAAGAGCGAACAAGATAGCAACAGAGTGCCACCATGACTCGTGACGAACGTATAAAATGCGGATGATTTCACGCGCAGTCTTCAGAATCAAACAAGGCAGTACCCAAAACACTAGCAAACGCATAGAATCCTGCAAAAACAAAATACCTGTCAAGATTTTTTAAGTCCCTGTGAAGTTGATGACTGAAATCTAAGGAAATCACACATTTTTAGATACTGTTAGAAAAGTTGCAGCATCATATGAATCAATCACTTAGTCGGTCGCATCTGTCTTTGGCTTTCAAATTTTAATCAATCAATTTCACATGCTGCATAAAGCTGAAAATAAGCCATGAAATATAAATAATCAGAGATAGTAATCAATATGTAAATTTTCTTAGCATCAACCAATGAACCATACTACTTAGGCAAACAAACCCTAAACTCAAAATAGTTAACCACACGCACGCTAGCACAAATTCATAAGATCACAATGATCAAGCACACGGAGCCATAGGACTAAACACATAGAGCTTGTTTCATAACGTAGATTGGACAGTATAATGGAAGAAAAAGAAGTTAAAATTCTATATATTGTACAGTACAGTTGCTAATGTCTTATACCAAACATGCCAATATTCACAATGATCACACACAAAAACATAGGATAGAGCAGATCACAGTTAATTGAAGCAGAGCTCACTGAAATCTTCTGAATATAATGGTCACTGAATCTCTCCACATGGCCACTATATCGATCAACAAACAGAAATTTCCTAATACCATACTTTCTTAAATTGTGTGAAAGGCAAATCAGAGATGCAGCTGCTAAACAAGCCTGAGAAATCACTATATCAATTTCAAAAGTCTTGATCTGACCCTTCTCACAGCCTGGGCAATTGGAAAGCTCAAGAATCACCACAGGGAGGGAAATTCCAATCAGCAATAAAAAACCCCAAGAAAGCACAAAACTCGACACTGAGGTCTGATTAAAGCCTAAAAACGTGAGAAATGAATCTAACTTTACAAGGGTTTTATCCAAACGGGTTTCATCGTCATTTTCTTGATTTTCTTGGCAATTTGAATCCTGGGTTTCGCCTGAATTTTCGAGAAGAGGGGTCTTGTCTAGTGGGCTCCTTGAATCATCTACTTGTATTTCTACACGATACTCAGTCATTAATTGAAAAAAAAGCTAATCTTTATCAATGAAAAATCTTTGATTTGCCACCAAAAATGAGGAAACCCAGCTTAAAAACACCGATATGATCTTGAAAAGAAAGGGAAATGGTAGTCAAATATTGATCTGCAGAAGTAAGTCAATATTTTATTTGGGCGCCCAATAAATTACTTAAAAATCGAAAACCTTGAAGGATACTAGAAGACTCTTTAAATAAAAAGTCACATAAAGTTGGGTTTTGACACGGCGTTGTTCCTTGGTTTTCATGAAAAGGTGTACCTTCGAAATCGACCGTAAAGCAAAGAGTAATACTGCGTAACTCTACTGAGATTATAATTTCAATTTATGTGAATTAAATGAAATGTAAAATTAAATGATATCACCCAATATCACGTTAACGTTACGTAGACTACGATTGTATCCTCAGTGAGGTGGCATTACTCTAAAACCAACAAACAAACATTTCATTGTCTAGTTGTCTACTGGCGCAGCAAAAGTTTGATGTCATGCAATTCCCGAGATTTTCCCTCTATTTTATTTAGGGCCTGTTTGGTACAGCTTAAAATCCGATTAAAATTGAAAATATGGCCGTTATTGGGTCCCACCCGTCTAATAAAAGTCAACAATAACGGCTATATTTTCAATTTTAATCTGATTTTAATCTCTACCACACACCCTCTTAATGTAAATAGACTACGATTGTATCCTCAGTGAGGTGGCATTACTCTAAAACCAACAAACAAACATTTCATTGTCTAGTTGTCTACTGGCGCAGCAAAAGTTTGATGTCATGCAATTCCCGAGATTTTCCCTCTATTTTATTTATTTAAGATGACACTACAAAAAGGGTACTGTTCTTTTGCAATGCTGATTCTAAGTACAACAAATCTTTGCAGTATTATCGTGGATAAGAAAAAAATAAAAAAGAGGCAAAAAACTGAAATAGATTGTAAGATCAGCAAATTCCTTATATGAAGTGATTCTACATAAGTTATTAAGCAATTATTATTGGATGGAAATTAGTAAAAGGTTTGACCCTAGAAGTATTCGATAAGTTACTCACGTGTTTTAGGTTAGATGATGCTACAAAAAGTCGATGCAAGCTAGTTTTAAAATTGATTTGTTGGAGAGAATGTTGAATATGCTCATCAATAAGCAAGACTTTGAAGAATGCAACATGACTATAAAGCACTGCTTGATTGAGCTATATTTTTCATGGAAATTTTCATTTTCACCTTTTTGCATGTTTGATTGACTAAATTTTTAATAAAATTGGTTTTCCACAGTTTCTTGATTTTTGAGGAAAAGCTTTTCACATGGGTTTGGTGAGAAAAGATTTTCTAGGCAACTTTTTTTTTTTTTTTTAATTTTACAATGGAAACAAATTTTATCCCCAATTGTAATAAATTTTATCCTTTTAATGAACAATTTCCACGAAAAATAAAGTCAAACGAACACCAAAAGATCTAAAATTTCAATATTTTCAGGTGGAAAATTATACAAATCAAACACAATTAATTGACAATTTCCACTAAAACAAGTTCTAAGTAATTCAATTCCCTGAAATTCAATTTCTTTCCATCCAATTCCATTCTTCCAAACAAACGGACTCTAAAATAATTGATTAGTGTAATTTTTATACTCATCTTCGACTTCTAAGTGAGGTTTTTTTTGCTAAAATTTTGAGTGCGTTGGAGTCGATTATTATTGATTAGTTATGTTCGTGATTGTAAGATGACATCTTAGAACTCGAGTCACATTGATCAAATATGCAAGAAAATGGAAATAAGTTAAAGAGGTTTTGAAGTGAAGATCAAAATCTGAGAATTGGAGGACGAGACAGACGAAGAAATCAAGAACCAAGATGTTTTGAAGTAATAAAGAAGACAGGAAGTGAAACGCCCTAAGGTTAAAGACAAAAAAGAAAGTCATACAGCGAAACATGGAGAAGAATTAAATTGCAAAGATAGATGCGGAGGTTTCTTCGAGGCATTATATACCAGATAAAAGTTTATCGAGTTAGGATAGTAAGTCGTAACGCATTTTATGGATCTCGATTCGAAGCTTCTTGCCAACCGTAGTGTATCGCGGCCAATTTCCACAGTTGAGTGATTTCAAAGTTGTTCTTTCCCATTAGCCTTGGGAAGGGTCCAATTGGTCCGTTTGATTGCAATGATTAAAAATGGGTGGAAAGAAAATGTTTTACAGTGAAAAGATTTTCCTAAAAATTGTTTTACTGGGATTTATAATTAAGTGTGTTTGATTGGTATAATTTTCCACCCGAAATTTTTTTAAAAGTTTTGATCTTTTTGTTCACGTTTGACTTTATTTTACATGGAAATTGTCCATTAAAATAATTTTTTTTTCTTTTTTTACAATTGATTATGAAATTTGTTAACGTTGCCAAAAAGTCAAAAAAAAAAA
>CAIGRF010167588.1:5656-25937 GCA_903798235.1 Fraxinus ornus
TCTCGTATTATCTCAATCACACTACATTGAGAAAATTCTTGATAAGTTCAAGAAATATGATATTATTCCTATGAAAACACCCATGGATGCTAGTATGCATCTCGTTTCTAATAGCGGGGATAGTTAGTCTCAATTGGAATACTTTCATATTATTGGCAGTTTAATGTATGTCATGAATTACACTCGACCTAATATTGCGTACTTTATTAGTAGGTTAAGTCTATATACGAGTAATACAAGCATTGAGTATTAGAAGGCAATTGTTAGAGTTTTAGGTCATTTAAAACATACAAAAAAACTTTAGATTGCATTATTCGAAATACCAGCAGTACTTGAAGGATACCGTGATGCAAATTGGATATCAGATACTAAAGACTCCAAGTCTACGAGTGGATATGTCTTCACAATTGGAGGTGCTACAGTATTGTGGAAATCTTCAAAACAAACATGTATAGCTAGATCAACAATGGAATCCAAATTCATTGCATTAGACAAATTTGGGAAAGAAAATGAATGGCTAAGAAACTTTCTATAAGATATTCCATGCGGGGTAAAATATGTGCCTCGTATATGTGTCCATTACGATAGCCAATCGGTAATTAGAAGGGCACAGAAAGACCATGTGTAATGGTAATTGTCAACCCATATGTCTTGTATACAATATTGTTAGACAATTATTTTCTACTAGTATTATCTCTATGGATAATGTGAAATCAAAAGAGAACATTGCGGATCCGCTAACTAAAAGTTTGACGAGAGAGCAAGTCGAAAGTTCATCCAGCGAGATGGAATTAAAACCAAATATTTGTACCAAATCCACAAGCGTATGGAATCGTTGACAAATAAGAATTTAATGAGTTGAGATTGTTGCCCCACAGGGAATAATTTTCAGTTCAAGTGTATTAGTTTTATATGAAATTCGAATTATATAAACAAAAGAGAGATTTTGATTTGATTTTATGCTAGATTATCTAAGAAAGCGGTAAACAATGTTTTGTATCAAATTATGGATGATTGTATTGGATTTTGAATATGCTTATTGCTATCTATTATAATTCATGATTTGTAATCTAGTTTGTCCATACATTCTTGACAATCGATAAAACTATTATATATAATTTTCTATTCCAAGACAAATTAAATATATCATACCACGACTCAAATGTATTCCACTCTGAATTCGAATGATTATAACACATTAAATTTTAGATTATCGATATGATTTTACATGTAATAAATGTTATTCCTAATATTTATTGCACATATATTAATTTTACATCATTCTAAACTTACTGTGAATCTCCCAATACTATAACAAATAACTAATTACCTAGCGCCTGTTTGAGCCCCATTTTTTTTTCCTAAGAATGCATTTTGGAATAGTAGATTGATAGAGAATGTGTGGTTAAAAACAAAGGAAAAGTTTTGGGTTTGTGTGAAATATTAGTTTATTGAAGAATATGTGTTTGAAAAGAATTGAGAAAAAAATCTATTTTAAAAATAGTGGGGATCAAACAAGGGCCTAATTGTTAGCTACCAATTAAATAATACAATGGGTATGCAAAATTAATCAAAAAATGTAAGAAATACTAAACTACTAGTCTTGAAATAAAATAAATAAACAATAGGGTTCATCTTCATCCAATGCAAAACAATCTAGCTTAATATGTTTCTAAAAATAAAACAACAAAAATAATGGAAAAACATCACCCAAAATTTATAAATACAAGAGAGAAATGTTACGGTCTAATTTTTGTTCTTGATTATCAACCCAAAATTTGATTCTTCACGTTCTTGATTCAATTCACTCACTGGATTTGTTCTCTCCTCTCCAACTCATGATGAATTTGTCCCTCGTTCTTGAATGATTTTATGATATGGAAGTGATTTGAGAGGTGAGAGGGAAATCCTTCAATGGTTGCCCATGCCTTGTATTATATAAGGTGAAATTAGGTCAAAAAGTAAATCCAGGTTGGGTTGAAAAAGAGTTTCAATCAAGTAAGGAAAGTTGCCTTTGTGTGCGAATGATTATGTCTCTACATAGTTGTCAGTATTTTGATCGTAACTTTCTTTCCTAATATCCAGTTGAGGTGATTCAAAGAAGCTAACTCAAAGGGTTATAATTCTTATAGAATTAGAACTTATTTAATTCAAATGTTTGCTATCCGACAATAGGGGTCTTGATTTATGACTAAAAACCTGGAACCTACTTTGTGCAGTTGGAAATTGATTTGTGAAAATCATTTCAGTATATTTAAATCCTTTTTGACTTCTAGTTACATTAAATTGACTCCTAGATATTTTCAATTATCTTTTTTGTGGTCTTAATCAACTATTGAATATTTATAATTTAGTCCCGAACTTTGTATTTCTTCATTTTTATCCATTTTTTGCTTCTTTCTTCCAGTTCACCTAATTTGCCTCGAGTTTTACCTAACGCACAAAACTAACATCTAACTAAACTATAATTTAACAAAATAAACAACAAATACCTTAGTTTAATGGACCAAATAAGTGTACAATAATACACTTATCAAACACCCCCAAACTTGAACATTTGTTTGTCCTCAAACAAAAATATAACTTGACTTAAACAAACAAGGTTAGATAATTTGTCTTTGGTTTCAAGATTGAAGTTTATGTATTAAAACTATGAATAGCTTCAAAATCACATTGCTGAAATTAATTTCTACTTATCCAATGCAAAATCGGTGTGTGTGTGTGTGTGTGTGTGAAAAATCACTTAAATCATTATAAATTCATGAAGAGATTCAAATTCCAACCCTCAATGGTCAAATTTATCTTTTCTTTTCTTGTAAGATTTACACACCCAAACTTATTCTTTCATCTATTTTCCCAATGTGTGATTTAATGTTGAATTTTTGTACGAATAATGTTATTTATCACCAGTGATATTAGAGCACCATTCTAAGTGTAAGTATGTGATATGTCATAATAAATGAGTTATAAATTCTTGTATTTAATTGAATATATAATTTAATGATACGAGTGATGTCACTTAGACCGATGTTAAACACCAGTGATGTTAAATAACATTATTTTCTCTCTACTTTGGTTAGATTTTACTCATTGTAGCCCAATACATCAATAAATGAGGATTCTCCTTATTTTTTTAATGCTCCAACATTCAATAATCAACTAAACTAATAACCACGTGTCAAACATCAAATTCACAAAAACAAGTGTTTAGATTTTAATCAAGGTACATATTTTTTTCCTTTTTTTTTCATCATATGTGAAGACTTCTTTCTATTAAGCTTTCTAAATGATCAATGTAGGGAGCTTTTGGCTGATGACTCTCAAGTCAGATGACTATAGGGAACCATGTTTTAGATACCCTTGCAGGCCTAATCATTCAAGTCATAAAGGCTACAAAAAGACATTTCACAACGAGGCATTTTTTTCGTTTTCATTTTTTCATGCAATGATTAGTGCATTGTCTATTATTAAACATTTATTCTCAAAAACTGACCATTAAATTAAGAGTTTCACCTAATTTTCATCTTAATGGCCATAGACAATTCACACAAAATTCAACACAAATGAAATCCACATTCAATTCAATGTCTTCTTATAATAGCTCAATCACTTAATTATTATCCTAAAATTGGTTTAATGATGTATAATTAAGTAGTTGTTTGAACTTAGCATCTAAGGTCCATTTTTCTTCTTTAACCTATTCAATTTGAATCAATTTAATCATTCATGATGTAAAACATAAATCTCGTGCGCAAAAATATCAAGTTTCACATAAATAAGCATAAATCAACGTTAACATGCAACCTTTCTATAATTTATAATTTAACTCATGGTTCCAGATATATTCATCATAATAGGCAAATTTATCTAACATACACAAGCACACAAAAGTAAAAACAAAGTTGAAAATAAATTTTTCTTTTGAATTTTCGTTTTTCTTTTTCTTTTTTTTTGCACACAAATAAGCACATAAAATAGTAAAAGTAAATAAAAATACAATGTTTTTCCACCCTCAAACTTAGGGCCTATTTGAACTCCATTTTTTGTGTAGAATACATTTTAGAATAGTAGATTGATAGAAAATGTGTGGTTAAAAATTAATGAAAAATTTTTAGGTTGTGTGTAATATTATTTTATTGGTGAATGTGCGGTTGAAAAGAAGAGAGAAAAATGTATTTTAAAAAAAAATAAGGATTAAACAAGGTTTTATAACCGACATTGCCGTCGATTTCTAAAAATATAATAAACAATATGTAAAAAGTAATGACAAAAAAAGGAACGAAGTAATCCCCTAGTATAAATCTACAAGTGGTGGATGGACTAGCTAGAAAGTGTTGGATCACTTGCTACGTCTTTTCCATTGTTTAGTGTGTTCAAGTGTCATATTTCTTCAAAAAAAATTAATCATAATATAGAAAAATTCATAATAAGAATTTAAAATGAAATATGGGGATGAAGATACCCTATATTAATTAAAAGTAATAAAAATTATTAATCCTATATTCTAGAAAGTAAAGTAGATAAAAGAGAAGAAAATTTGATTACCTCCCAATAAGCGCTTGTTTAGAGTCATTAGCTCGACTTGGCAATCTGCATCATGGAATTCTAAAGAAAGTTTTTGATACCTTGCTTAGTTTGCTCTTTTGACTTTGATTCACTATTTGTTTATTCTAAAAATCTTAAATTTGTGTCTTTCACTATTATATGACTTGCCTATTCCATCCAATTCAAAATTAAAAGTGTAGACTTCTATCTTCTCCTCGGGTTTGATCACAAATTCACTTGTTGGGAAATCCATTCAGTTGAAAGACTTCTTCAATAATTGATATATCCTCGAATTGAATGTCCGGTTCACAGTTTAAATTCATAAGCAATGACAATTCTTTCCTTTCAACCTTTTCAATTGGATTATAACCCCACCATCTCCCACATACATTTTGTTTTCATTCAGCTTGCAAATTCATAATAATATTTTGCAATTACCTCCTCATTCAACATGGGAGGACCAATTCCTACAAGCATGTCAGCAGTTACATACTTGCCCATAGGTATGTAACGTTCATCAGATTTCTCAATTACTTGTTTTCGACATCTTAACTATTGTTGCAACCGTGGAAGCTTGAACCTCAGGGAGGTCGTACATGTATACAAGTAGTACCCAGTATAATGCAACTCATAACAAAATCACAATATATATCTTCTACAAGCATATCGTCTTCGTCCATGTCTGGATTACTTATTACAAAAGTTTTACTCTTTTGCCAGCATTGGAATCATGCATGTATTGTTGAATACATCAATTACAATAGAGATCATGTGGGTAGTGAAATTAAAAACACAAAAATAAAAATAAAATCGAATCCTATATAAATTAATAAACACAAATTAAATACTTTATTCCAACGGCACCAAATTTTTTTCCATGTGAAACCCTCAGGCTTATGAGATCGTTGATAAGTAGTATAATTAGTGAGTTTAAAGTATCATCCCGCAATTAATTGTTTTCGACATCTTAACTATTGTTGAAACCATAGAAGGTCGAACCTCAAGGGGTCAGTACATGTATACAAGTAGTACCCAGTATAATGCAACTCATAACAAAATTCACAATGTATATCTTCTACAAGCATATCGTCTTCGTCCATGTCTTGATTTCTTATTACAAAAAATTTACTCTTTTGTCAACAATGGAATCATGTTGTATTGTTGAATACATCAATTACAATAGAGAACATGGGGGTAATAAAAATAAAAAAATTTCGAATCCTATATAAATTAATAAACGCAAATTAAATGTTTTATTTCTCGACAACGGCACCAAAAACTTGTTCATACGAAACCCGCAAGCTAATGAGATCATTGATAAGTAGTATAATTAGTGAGTTTAAATTATCATCCCACAGAAAATAAATTCACTTCATGTTTACTAGTTTTGCATGGAATTCGAAATGTGTAACACACAAGAGTTTTTGATTTGGTTTAATGCTAAATTTCTAGGAAAGTGGTAAAAAGTGTTTTGTATCAAATTATGAATGATTTATTAGATTTTGAATCCGCCTATTGCTATTTGATATTGCAATAAGTTGCCAAACCTGACATGTATAATCTTGACAACTAATATTGTTCGAATGCTCGGGCCTCTAAGTCCGAGGACAACATGACAATCATTTTAGGGAAACCAAATGGACATCCTCTGGGTATATCCTCAAGCAGAGAATAACCCCACGATTTTGAGTCTCCTTAGGGAGCTAGCTTACCTTATAGCAATTACTAACCCTGTAGGACTCTATATGAGATAAAGCTTATCCTATTCTGATAAGGTTGGATCCTACTATATCTCCTTTCTCCTATCATGGTGAAACTCTATCACCAAAGTTTCACCCTTATCCAAACATCAAATGCGCAATATTAATCAAATAGAAACTCCTAGACATGGTAAGACTGCCAAACACCCAATGACTCCTAAAATCAGATAAGGGTGCTCAACTAGTTTAAACCTACTAAAAGTGTCCTGCCAACTGCTATAAATATAGGATCTCAATTCATTATTCAGGTACGCTTTCGTATAATTTTCAGTTTATAGCTTCATGCATAAATTCTCTCTCGAACTTAAACATCGGAGGGGTGACAAAAATACATATCGAAACCTTTATTTTAGATACTAGAAGATTTTTTTCTCAATCACCAAGCTCAAAAAAAAAAAAAAAGTAGGCAGGTTTTTGGTAGCATCATTAGCGTCGTCTATGGAAAACGCTACCAAAAATCATAGTTAATACACGTTCATGTTACTCTGTTCAAAATAATTTAGGTAAAACTATAAGGGTAAGTGATGAGGAAAAAATATGATAGGCCCGAGCTCGAGCTGCTTGTCCCGCACTCGGGCTAGTAGGCCTGATCTTGGCCCACTCCATACATACGACCACGGACGATTTAAGATTCAATCATAAGTAATTTGTATCTCACAATCACAACTCCTTGTGATTAACAAATCACCAATACTTGAATCTACGGATTCTATTATTTAATTAATTAGAATATTAATTCGATAAATAATAGATCTTGCCATAAATATGCATCGGTTACATATACATTAAAAGTGCTTATGTCCAAAGTTGATTGGACCTAGGGCATAACACTTACATCTAGAAACCTAGTGCCCTTTGTCCATCTAACTTGGGGATCATCGGCTTAAAACTCACTACAATGACTATTTAGAAAGTTTAATGAAGAGAAATTTGCACATAAGATAAAAAATTAATAATAATTATGTCTTGATTAAGCATCAAATACTTATTTGAGAAAGTTAGATCTTTGATAGGGGGATATTAGCCTAGTTGAGTATTGGAGGTTGAAGTGATCAAAATTTGAAGAATCCTTATTTGTTGAAGTATCGACTTGCAGTTAGTGAAATCCATCTAAACTAAAGAGGGTGGATAGCTGGTATAAAGATCCAACCCTAGATCACACGCTAGGAAAGGAGTAAAAAAAAAAGAATAACTTTGAGGGTGTGTGAATTTTACTTAATTTTTCACACTCACACACATCAGTTTTGCACTGGAAAAATAGATATTTATTTTGGTAATGTGACCTTGAAGCTGTTTAAGATTTAATACAATGATTTAAATCCTGAGACAAATTGGCAGGTTATCTAACCAAAACTTTTTACATGTTTGTGTGTTTGTTAAGTTAAGTTATGATTTTATTTGAAGACAAACAAATGTTTAAGTTTGTCGGTATTTGATAAGTGTATTTTATACACTTATTTAGACTTAAAATATAGACATTTAATAGTTTTTTTTTTTGGAACAATTATAGCCTAATTCATTGTATATTTCGGTTATTAGGTGAAACTCGAAAAAAGAAAATGGATTGGAAAGATAAAGGCGAAAACTGGAGAAAAATGACAAGATCTAAAGTTTAGGGACTAAAGTATAAATATTCAAAGTTGTACTGAAGCTCACGTTGAATATTCGAGAATGCTATGGGTCAATTAAATGCAATTAGAAGTAAAAAAGGATTGAAATATGGACATAAACCAATTTTCAACCGAACAAGTATGTTCCAGATTTTAAGCTGGAGATTGAGACCCATTTTTGGCCTAGTAAACATTCGAATTCGAAAATAGCTAATTCTGATAAAGTTGTAGTTCTTTTAGTTATCGTTCCAGCACACTTTGAATCGTCTTAATCGGATATTGGAAGAAAAAGTTACGACAAAAACAATGAAGAAGGTGCGGAGCGGGAGCAACATGTGGCGCCTCGGTGCCAGCAAGTGGGAGCTACTCTCGGGAAAAAGGACCAGATTCGTGGCGCCACAGCTCCACTACATGGCACCTAGGCACTTCCCGCCACCAAAAATAGGGTTTTCAAGTGCAATTCATCTTTTTAAAAGCCCAATTAAACCAAAACTCGTCAAAGACAAAAAGAAGACATAAATACAACTCTAGTTCCACACAATTTGGGGGACAGAAAAACACATAATTATCAAGATCAAAGAGCAAAAGGTAGGGCATGAAGACTTTTGGAGGTCGAAGAAGATTCTTGATGCAAAATCGAATTCTTTCCATGATTAAGATTTCGAAACTTGAACTATATACTTTTTGTTTTTCTTTCATTATTACGAGTAGCTAAATTCATAGTTAGGGCGAACAATGTTGTCTATGTGTGACCATTTATCTCTTTTATTCAAGATTTTAATTCTTTAAATGCATATATGTTGATTTTATTCATGAATTTAATGCTTTGAATTCTTTGACCAATTATTCAATGATTTTGTGAATCTATTACGAATCTATACTAATTATTGCGGTCATTAGATGAATTCTTAGAACTAATACTTCATTTAACTAAGATTGATTCACATAGAGATATGTAATTGAATTAGTTAAATAGACTCAATGAGAACTCGAGAGGGGTAAATTGAATACTTTAGAAGAATTTGACTGAACATACAATAGTAATGAATCTTGATTGGTGAATTAAAGGGGATCCATAGATAAAATTGTAAGTCCTAGCACCACATTCGTATTTTTTAAAACCCAAGAAATTGTGTACATTAGATAATTTAGTTTTAGTTAGAATAATTTAGACACCATCACAAAACTTTGTTATTTATTTTCGATCAAATTAAAGTTAGGAATAATTTAACTAATTGTTGGATAATAGTCCTCGTGGGAACGATATTCAGACTCATTGGTCCACTATATTACTTGTTACGATCCGTACATTTGCGGGATATAAAAATCGACAACAAGGAACTCTTGCTAAATAACGTAACGAAGGTATGAACTGCATGTTGGAGTTATTTTATTCAAGTCATTCTACCTAACACGATAATTTGCTTGAAGTTTAGTAACATCAGCATATTTAACACTCTATCCCTCTCCACCTATTTGTTTGATGCTTACGATGAGCCATAATGATCAGGTTGGTCCCAACACTGTCTTGGCACTCGCCAAATGTTCAAGAAAGTTATTAAGTTCTGATCTATCGTGGATTAAGCAACATTATAGATTTATGCGTATGGCAAGATGGTGACTGCTTTAATAATACCAATTTCGAAATCTTACTACGCGTTTGAAGTTTTTGAGCTCTTACAAGATGTTCAATTCTTGATGCAGTTCCATCTTAGAAGGTCGAGTTCATTATGATATTTATATTTAAGTGAATTGGGATTTTATCGTCGATGGTTGTTTTCTACTATTTAAAAATTTCAGACTTGATAAAATATTTTATGTTGCGCACGGTAAATGATATTTATATTTTATGTTGCACACGGTAAATAAATTTTCAAAAGAGTGCGTGAATTTGGGGTATTCCATCATATTTGGTGCAGACTTGCAACGCCAAATCTGAGGACATACAGTGGCGGACCCAGCACCCGGCGAGCCCCGGCGGCCGCCCGAACTGGATCCGCCGGCAACAATTTTTTTTGTTGACCATGAATAAATGTTTTAGATTATAAATCTGGTAATTTGTTTTGTTTTCAAACACTTTTGCTAGCTTAGTTGGTTAGAGTTTCCAATTTCATGTATGAAGTCCCCGTTTCGAATCCTTTTTCCACACTTTTAATGTGAGATTTCTTTAATTCGTTAAATTGTAACAAAATTGAATGGGATAAGGGGGATGAGATTCGAAACCTTGACCATTCCTTTGAATATTGAGAGTGAGACCATTGTGACACACATCAAATTTGATTCTAACTTACCCGAATAATATATGTTACAATTAAGCAGTTTTAATGCAATTTTAAAAATGTGAACCCGTGCTCATCCTTTGAATTATATAAAACTTGACCACAATATCATTTGGTGAATATTGTTAATTTTTACAACAAAATTATATGTTCAAATTTGAACAAAATAATTATTATATTTAAATTTTAGACCTTGTTTGATTCCATTTTTTTTTTAATACATTATTCTCTCTTCTTTCAACTGCACATTTTTCAATAAACATTCAAATTCAAAACTTTTCCTTATTTTTAACCATATATTCTCCATCAAATCACTATTCCAAAATGCACTTTTTACAAAAAAAAAAAAAAAATGGGCATCAAACGGGGGCTCTTAATATTTTATTGCTAACTATGGTTGACACTTTCATAAATTATTAAATTTGTTATGTCTACACTACAGTGTGGTTGACGATAATTCAATTGTTACAGCTTACAACTTTATTGGACTATTTTTAATATTATGTAATTAAATATTAATAAACGACATCTCTCTTGCGATCTTTGATTGTCGACGTTGATCGGTCACTGTTGACTGGTCACGTCCGTCCGAGCTGTGAGGGTTTGCTGGGTCCGTCCTTGATTGGGGAACAAATATTTTTAAATATTTGGGAATGTAGGTGATACAAATAAAAGGTTTAGGTGTAATTTGTAAACAAATAAAAATTTTGAGGTCACACATGTAATTATTCCTTTCTAATTTTGACCATTTTTACTCTTTTTAACACCTAAAATAATGAATGGTGGATTGCACTTCAAAATTCATACATGGGGGTTTTCTATATCTCGAAGGTTTCTTTGCACCTCAAAGTTAATACATGGGATTTTTCGGCAATTTGAAATGGTAGAGGTATTTGGCAATAAGTCCATATACATAGGGGAATATCGTGCCAATAAGCCTTTACAATTAAATTAAAGTTTAGTAACTTAATTGAAACTAATATTTCAGTGAATGCTTATTGCACCCCCATTTGACAATCATTAAATGATTTTCTTTCAGAGAAATGAGTCTTCGAATACTAATTTTTTAGAGGATGTCTGGTTAAAAAATACGTGCAAAACATTTTATCTTGTGAATGTATAGTTGAAAATAAGTTTGAAAAAAAAAGAGTTTTGTTTAGATGATTGTCAAACAAGTGCTACATTTTATTGTAGGTTAATCATATAGTTAAATGTTTTATTAGTAATTGAACTTATACTTTCGTCACGTTTACTTCGAATGTTAACATGTTGCACTCTATCACTTATCATGTTTCATAAGTGGCTGAACTTTATAAATGCTTTCGAGCCGTCATTGAACGTTAACATGTTGTACTTTATCTTTCACTCACCATGTTTCATTAGTCGTTTAATTTTTACCTCTGCTACGTTTTACTCACCAAATTTTAAAATATTTTCTTGCGGTCACTAAACTTTACTCACTGAATTCAACTGTTCAAAAATTGAAAATTTGAAGTATAAAATACCACACATGAAGACAACGTCCATTTTTCATCTCGAATTACCACGTGACAAATTTAAAAATTATATTTTGTTAGTCTTGATTAATATTATTAATTCTAAATTGAAGATTTCTTTGTTTGTTTGAGATATAATTTTGATGTTCTTAATTTTTTTCTACGATCGCTAAATAATTATCTCGACCTGAAAAAAGATTATGATATGATTTAAGATTTATATTAATTTAAAATTAGAATTCTTCTTTCCTTTGAACATAACTTTTGAAGGCGATAGAAATTATTCATTCTTGATTATTTTTAATATTCTTGTCTCAAATCGAAAGTTTTATTATTTAGTTTATATTTATTTTATTTGATTTTCTTCGGGTCGAATATCATATTAAATCAACTTAACTTGAAAAGATTATGAAGTTCAGTGCTCACTTGGCATTATAAAGTTTAGTGAGTAAAGTATGATGGATATATAAATTCAGTGACTAATTAAGCATGATGATTGGGCGATAGAGTGCAATATGTTAAAATTTAATGATCACTCGGAAATATTTTAAAGTTTAGTGACTTATGAAATATAGTGAGTAAGCGCAATATGTTAAACTTTAGTAATTATTCATAGACATTTTAAAATTCAATGAGTAAAACGTGAGAAAGTACAAGTTGAATGAATAATAAAAGACTTATTGGCACAAAACATCCATACGTTTAGCCTTTAGTCCGCAAAACGCCTTTACGTTTCAATTTTTTTGTATTTTCACATCTATTTCCATGTTTCATTGTGGAAAACATCTGTTTCCTCAATTTTTATCCAATTTCTCAATTAAAAAATGTAAAATGACAAATATACACTCCTATTTAAATAAGATAACACAAAAGGAAAAAAGGAATTTTTTTTGCACATTATAAGCAAATTCTTTATATGTGTTATCCACAATCTCAAATTTTTAAAACTTTATTTTCCTTCCCAAACCAACAAAAAAAAAAACCCCCATTCCCTTCCTTCACCAATTCTCTCTAGCCTAAGGGCGATTTTTGCCATCTATGGAGCCACTGCCCTTCAAGTTTCCAACCACCACCTTGCCGTCACCTTTGCCATCGAAAATCAACCCACACATCGGCAGTTTCACGCCACATACAATCTTCAACCAATCTCCAATCCAAATAACTATTAAGGCCAAAATCAATAAAAAGGTACACCATGGTTGCACACGGTTTAGCAACCAAAACTCTAACCTCTGGTGACTTTCATGGTCACGAACCACCATCGATCGGATTGCCTCACCATGGCGACCAATTCCATGGAGCCGTATTTGAAAATACAAGTCCTAACGCTACTGTTCATCCTTAGGATCGAGCCCTAATCACAAGCCTTTAAACGATTTAGATGATTTTGAAGTGAAATGGAGCTTATGGGTTTTGGAATCTTTGGTGGAATTTTTGTGGAATTTATTAGAAAGTGAGGGCGGTGAGTTTTAGGACCTTTGGTGGATTTGTGGGGAAGAAGAAATTGAGAGAAAGCCAATTTTTAATTTTTTTTGAATTTTTTAATAATTTATTTGGAATTCATTTGCACTTTTTAAAAAGATTTGGGAGTATAGTTACAATTAATTCTTTATTTTTCTTTTCTTTTTTTGTCTTATTTAAATATGAGGGTATATTTGTAAGTTTACATTAATAATTGAGTAATTGAATAAAAATTGATGGAAGGGTAATTATATTTCCAGAACATTTTCTTATAAATACACCACATTTTAATTGTATTATTGATCCCTTGTCTTTATTTAATGTTACATTTATGTTGTTAACTTTTTTCATCACGTTGTTATCATTAGTCTTTCATTAATTAACCAATGTTGTCTAATAACGATATTTATCTAAAAAATTTATTATTATTATTTTTGTACCCAGATATCCCAGCTTAGCCAAACTAATATTCTGGACCACCAGCCATCGGCCCCTCAATAACGGCGGAGGTAAACCGCGGGTTATGCCCAAGTTGACTATGGTTCGAGCACCCCTTATACTCCTGACCCCAAGGGAGCCTTCCTCCATGGTTATTACATCATCAAGATGCTCCAACCAATATTGATTATTACATCACTCAACTGCTCCAACCAGGAATCGAACTCCACACGCTGAGGTTGCAAGCCCAGCAATGTCCTTCATTTGCCAACTTGGATGTGCCCCGGGGGGAAATTTTATTATTGTTCTTTAAAACGATGGACAAGTGTTTAATCATAACTTTGATTTTTTTTTTTTTTTTGCTTATTAAATACATGCAAATAAATAAGTTTTTTTTATTCTCTTTTAACGAAACTTTTGACAGAAATCATTATTAGAGACAGGATATACTAATTAATGAAAGATTCGTGATAAAAATACAATGAAAAAACTTAGGACATAAGTGTGATAAGAACTAAAGGTAGCGTGAATATATTTAGCCTTGATGGAAATAACGTTCTTCAATGAAACCGGATTAAGGATAAAAATGTAAAAAAAATTAAATGTGATGACGTTTTATACACTATTAGATCAAAACATTTTTTGTCAATAAGTATTTAATTGGTCAACCATGACAAAATAAATACTCCCTACCCTACAATTTCTTCTTTGCGACCCCCTTACCAGCTATTTTCTTCCATTCAACGGCCTCTTGCTGTTTCCAAAATTTGCAAATTCACAAATCAAAAAAATGTCGAGACGAACCCTTCCTATCCTCAAACGCTTCCTGTCCTCTCCCAACGCCACCGCCACTCGATCCGTCACCTACATGCCCCGACCCGGCGATGGAACGCCCAGACCCGTTACTCTAATTCCCGGCGATGGCGTCGGCCCACTCGTCACCGGTGCTGTCGAGCAGGTCATGGAGGCCATGCATGCCCCTGTCTACTTCGAGAAGTACGAGGTCCATGGTGACGCCAAGAGTGTGCCTCCTGAGGTGATCGACTCGATTAAGAAGAATAAAGTCTGTCTTAAAGGAGGGTTGAAGACTCCCGTCGGTGGAGGTGTCAGCTCTTTGAACGTGCTCTTGAGAAAAGAGCTTGATCTCTATGCTTCGCTTGTCCACTGCTTCAATCTGCAAGGGCTCCCAACGCGCCACCAGGATGTGGATATTGTCGTGATTCGGGAGAATACTGAAGGAGAATACTCGGGGCTTGAGCACGAGGTTGTTCCCGGTGTTGTTGAGAGCCTCAAGGTAGTGTCAATTTTGCATTTTTATGTGAATTTCATTTTCCAACTGCACCGATTATCAGTTGATGAATTATGTTGTTGCTGGTAAATTAGTGCCACTGATGTGGAACAGTCATAAACCCGTAAACCCGGGGTATAACCTTTAACCAACATCTGGTTATAGAATCTTGGTATTTACATTTGATGATTAACCCAAATTATATTCAGTTATTTGTTAGGATGTGCATGACGAAAGGTGAAAGATGATAATAGAAAAATAAATATGATATTTTCGAACAAAGTTCAACTGGAATTCTCTTTGGCTTTTTGTCTATAAAGTGAAAAACAATTTTGTGAGATGTAACAGGCTAGAACAAGTAGTGAACCATGTTATGCTTAACAATGTGTGAAAGGGATGAATTTGTCTCCTTAGCATTCAAATGTTGATTTTAAGTTTCAGATCGATTATTTTTTAAAATGATCGAAGCTGTGGGCGTGCTTATCATACTCTACAATGTCCTTGATTAATGATTTCTTTACCTGTGAATTCATTTCAAGGCTTAAATGTGTGTTGAATACGGAACAATCTGTATGCCACTTCCTGGTTTTTTATTTTAGGTTGCAAACTTGCAATCAGCAAAGTGGAATTGGAGCCTCATAATTTGAATTTATATAAAATTGATCCAAATTTGAATGATTCTTTTCCAAGTATGATCTCTGTGACTCAATTCCAATGTTATTAAATAATCACTCTTACTTGAACTGTGCTATTTTGTAGGATAACTGTTTTATTTTCAGATACCATGTTCTGATAAGCAAATTTGTGATGAATTTATTTCCTTTTTCCTCAAACTACTTATGACCCAACCTTTTTTTGGTTCCGCTCCAAGAATTCGAACAGGGTGTTGCCTCATAACTTGAATTCATATAAATTCAATTCAAATTAGAATGATTCTGTTCCAAGTACGATCTCCATGTCTCA
Organism: Fraxinus ornus; assembly: GCA_903798235.1. Classification (NCBI taxonomy): domain Eukaryota; kingdom Viridiplantae; phylum Streptophyta; class Magnoliopsida; order Lamiales; family Oleaceae; genus Fraxinus; species Fraxinus ornus. Next base: position 21,497 of record CAIGRF010167588.1, read on the forward strand.
GTTCCAATGTTATTAAATAGTAACTCTTACTTGAACTGTGCTATTTAGTTGGGTAACTGTTTAATTTTTTTTCAGATACCATGTTCTGATAAAAAACTTCGTGATGAATTTATTTCCTTGTTCTTTAAACTACTTACTAAGTGCATTTGTCTCCCTGTCTGAGTTTAACCATTCAAGTGCAGCTATGGGTTTCTATTGATTTATGGATGATACATCACATAATTGGAAGGGTAGTATTTAAACCTGGTGGCTGGTTACGAAGTTGGGAGTTGAGACCGCATTATGCTACTTATATAATTGCTACTTGATTTTCTTGTGGATTTTTCACATTACTGATTTGAGTTTTTTATTTATTTTTATTATTATTATTACTTTCAATCTATCTCATTGTTTATGTAGACTTGCTTGCATATTTGTTTCTCATATAGCCACATTGCTAGGTGATTACAAAGTTCTGTTCAGAACGTATTGCAAAATATGCCTTTGAGTATGCCTATCTCAATAACCGGAAGAAAGTGACTGCTGTGCATAAAGCGAACATAATGAAACTTGCAGATGGTCTTTTTTTAGAATCCTGCCGCGAAGTTGCTAGCAAGTACCCAAGTATCCAGTACAATGAGATGATTGTGGATAACTGTTCTATGCAACTTGTTTCAAAGCCAGAGCAATTTGATGTCATGGTATGGACTATGTCAATCTACTCGTCTCTGTTCAATTATTCACTGGCCTGTTATTCTCCACTTGATGTTTCCTTTTTATTAATTGGTGGTTGTTGTATTGAAGTTGTCTTCCCTCAGTTTGTTTCAGGTTTTTACTGATCCAGATATTGAAAAATACCATTTTCGCAATTAAACAGGACATAATGATGATGTATTTTGATTTACCTATCGTACACATTCTTAATTTTAGGACTGAAACAGAGGAAATACTGATTGAAGATTTAGTTAAGTGAAGCAATATGTTGATCCCTTGTTGAAAGTATGCTGACTTGGTGATAAGATGCTGGCATAGGTGCACATGAGTTAATATTCATTGCTCTGTGATTGATCTTTAGAATTTAATGCTTGAAGAACATTGGCGTGCTTATTTTGTAAGCCCTGTTGTCAAAATGTGGACAAAGAATTGGACTTAGTAATCTGCGCAATCAACCTTTGAGAGCTCATAATCTAAACCATTTGTTGGCTTATGGTCTATAGAATTGTTGATTCACGTTCATCTTTCTTTTGGACATCAATGGTAGGGTCTAAGTGAAAAAGTGATCGCCGGTAGTGCATGACTGCCTATGAAGAAAGAAACTAGAGACCACTGATGGATTGAACGTTCTAAGCAAACCCAGATGCCAGTGTTTGGTTTAAAGTATCTTACATATCTATATTTCAATAATGAATTTATAGAAGTACAGGGTTGAGCTGAGCACATGGTTATGATGTCAACACCATTGGATGTTTTTGAACTCATGTATAGACAATGTAAGTCAAGGCGAGTTTAAAAGATGGTGGACGTTTTAATTTTTAACTCTGTGTAATCTTTTAGTTTTGAAGTTTAAAGAGAGCTATTTTGAGAAAGAAGAAATGAGGCCTCATGGATACAGACATAGTGGGACTAATTATAGTGTGAATAAGGGATTTTTAGTTCTAATTACAACTTATAACCATTAACAGTGATATAGCAAAATTAAGCAATTGAGTGTGTGTTATTTGGAATTCCTCCTTTGAGTAGTCGAGATGGACATTAATTTTTTAGGTTTTTTGGCATGAGATTCTTTTAGGTCTTTTAGTTTGTAAATATGTGTTTTCTTTATTTGATCTTATCTTCTGCCATTATTTTATTACAATACAGTACATATCCAGGCTTCACAAGTGCTATGGTTCTATAAGTCTTTTTCATGACGAACTTTTGGTGTCCTTCTCCAATTTTTGACCTCTGAATGAGATCATATTTTATAGGTAACTCCTAATCTTTATGAGAATCCGGTTTCAAATACAGTTGCTGGTATTGCCGGAGGCACTGGTGTCATGCCTGAAGGTATGTATTTATGATCAGCAACTTAAAAAAACTTTTCTTTCAAAATCAGAAGGGTGTATAGTCTTATTGTTTTCCTTCAAATGTTGTACGAAGATGTGATGAAACTTATTCATATATTCTCTCGAGTAATCAATACAACGTTGATGATTTCCAGGCAATGTGGGGGCTGATCATGCCATATTTGAGCAAGGTGCTTCAGCCGAAAATGTAAGAAATGAGAATTTACTGGAGCAAAAGAAGGCAAATCCTGTGGCTTTGCTTCTTTCATCAGCTATGATGCTGAGACACTTGCAATTTCCTTCATTTGCTGATTGACTAGAGACTGCAGTGAAGCGCGTAATATCAGAAGGTAAATATCGGACAAAAGATCTTGGTTGAGACAGACCACCTAAGAAGTTGTGGATGCTGTCATCTCAAATATGGACCGAGTTCTCGAATGTAAATCCTGATTTCTAGACTACCATGTGAAACTCTCCCTCATGCTAGCAAAATTTTCACATTATTATTGTAACGATTTTGATTCTTTTAAACAATTGATTTTTGTGCTACGCATCAATCGAAATAAATAATGATTGTGACTCTTTTGACATGTAGACGCAAAAATAAGAATACGAAGCTAACTGAAGTTTGCCTAATAGATGATAATGTCATTGGATGTTCAAAATTATGGAATTTAGTCTGTATATCATTTTCATTGTGTGAAGTTCAGCTTGTGCATTTTTGCAGTGTTTGTGCCAATTCATGTTCTTACAGATTTTATACACGTGTTTTTGTGTCTGAATTTACCATTTCCCGTGAAGAGAGAGACTTTAGTTGAAAGCATATTATGACTAGCTAGTAGTATAACATGTAGAAAAGGGAAAACTTGCAGGTGCAATTCTTTTGGGGGAGAGACACCTCATACCTCGAAATTAGTCATTATATTAGAATTTAGGACATTATCACGTGGACAAGATAATATAGGGACCTAATTGATTATTTGCTAATATTTTAGGGATTAAAATAAATTTTTAAGTTATAATTATTATTTTAGACAAATAAGTAATTATTTTAGTTATTGTATTTGAATAACTAATAACAAGATAAAGATTCATTGGCGACAAATTTATTTAAAAGTTTACCACGGGCAACGACAATCGTCCAAACTTCAGTCTCCCAATCAGGTAGAAAAATGTGTAACTTATTTAGTTATTTACATTAAATATGTCTTGCTAATTGTTCGGAATTTATGTGAAAATCATGAAGAAATAAGTATACGTTATTTGACTTGTTAACCAACTTATTATGTGAAATAGAAATTATGAATTTTCATGATCATAGCAAAGTAGCAAAGAATGAATAAAATTTATGATTCTATGAAAATATGTCACGAAAAGTTTATTATGGTATTGCAAGTTATGATAATGATAATTTTTATGATATTATGTGATTTTAGACTAGTGATTTTGTTAGAAAATCTATCAACCCATGTGAATAGTTGACCTTAGAATATCTGTCGATCAAATATTAGTCTAATTAGAATTAAAAAAAAATTATCTTTAATTGCTTCCATCAATGTTCATTGTTCAAGTTTTATTAGTTTGGGTGTTCGCAAAATTTTAGGGCTTTTCAAAACGACTTAAATTTTCAAAGGCGAGTTTGGGATTTAAGCATTTCGCTTGTAATTCTTCTCCTTACTAGGAAGCCGCTCAATTGAGCGTTATTCAAATCAATAGAACGAAAATAATATTACAACCCCATCTTCATAAACCTTATTTTCAGAAACTCTTAAGAACATTCCATTTTAGAAATCATATTTCAAGAAATTCCTACTTTTAAGAAACTTATATTATTTGATTGTTAAAAAATTCTATTTTTAGAAACTTCCGTTTTAGGAAAATTTCAAAACTTCTAAATTGGGTAAGTTTATTCATGTTGAAATCCTAAATACGAATAGCGATATTGATTAAATCTTTTATGCCTTTCGTAGATGGCTAGAGGTCTAGCCAAGACAAAAAGAAAAGGGATTAGGAAATAGAATCGATCAAAGTTCTTGCACCTCCTTAGGTTTTATACAAGGAACACAAGCCACAACCTCATAAAGCATTTGGATGCTATTGAGGCCATTTACTGAGGGGCTCGACTGAATGGACACAAGTTTTGTAACGTCCCGAGTTCCGTTAACCCGGATTGCTACGTCATCGTCTTTTGCCCTAATTTTAATAATCAAATTTGCGGAAATAACCTAATTTTTAAAATAAAACATCACATTCGTAATAGTAAACTTCGTCGACTACAAAACTCATTTAAATAACTTAGGTTAATTGTTTTCAAATTCAAATCTCAAGTTTTTGAAATAACTGAAATAACGAAGTACGTTAATAATATTCTAAATGCGTAAATTTCAAAAGTAAATAACTTCGACTATTAATTCATG